>JAOPFK010000574.1:0-10442 GCA_026122265.1 Ammodytes dubius
CTTATTAAACCTATTTACAGCCACAAAACCATTTTAGTCTGTATGTTTAGGTCATATCTCCATGACAACACTGAGGGGCAGGCCCGGGTTAAGAGGAAAGATTACACTGACTAGGCATACCACATTTTTTCGGTTCCCCTCCAAACGGACACTTTATGATTGGGTGAAAAAACTACATACATTTGACCTGCCACAAGATTATTATTTATGCTTATTTATTTATCATGCTCTATGTAACTGTTTATATGCATTTTTTTAAGTAAGGGGATAATGTATAACGAACGGGTCACTCACGAGAAATAAAGAACGACCAGCTGAAGCAGGAGCCCGACGCGCAGCACACTGAATCAAAACAGATGATTTATAAGTGCCATACATTGTATTAATAGGCCTAGTTGAAAGCATAGTTCTATATTTTAGGGATTCACCGAAAATGGCAAAATAAATCATGTTCAGTTACCGAATATTGACGAACTATTTGTTTTAAAGAGTTGCGCGTTTGTAAACGGGAGTAACAGTGTGCAAGTTCACAGTGCAGTGCAATGTTTTATTCAGCATACAATTAAAAACACAGGATAAAATGATAACAGCGGAGATCCTGTCCGTTAACGTTTTTTAAGGGGAAGGCTTTTGCAATCTGATTGCATTTCTCGAGCCTGGAGACGGAGCCATGTCGGCAAAACTGCGCGACTAGAGAACATGTACAGGGAGCTTCCCTCCTCCGTTAGTTTCGTTCTGCAGCCGAAAAAATTACAATCACCACCTAGAAATGGACAGCGTTTAAATAAAGCCTCACATTTTTATGATCACTTGATGCAAATATCACACACCTTGTAGCTGTAGGCCTATGTAAAAATAAAGATAAACAACTATAGCTTGTGTTCTGCTCCTCTGCAGGAATTATTCTGCTTCTTCAACAAAGCAAATACAACAAATTACTTCTTGGTTTTCAACAAAATGCTCATTTTAGCCTCATGTAAGTTCTTATGTTCCAAGAGATAATATAATAGCCTATATTTAGAACAAAATAACAACACATCGATTTACACACATTACTGAAAAAACACTCAATTCATTGTACACATTAAACTTTATTACCAAAGAGTCACAACAAAGCAATGATTTAAGATTGTTTTACTCTATGCAATCTATGGATTTTTTTTTTTAACTTTTTCACTCCTTCTAGTGCAGCAGATAAGTGAAATTTTTTTTCATATGTGATACAAGCGCCAAACTTTGCATGCACATCTCTCTTGGAACAAGGTTTGTGGAAAAAACCAAGAGTACCTATTTGCAGACCCATGGAGAAAACGGACCTCCACTACACCGGAAGCAAGATGGGGCCACGCCCCAAACTCATTTCATTGGTCAGAATTTGTAACCTACTCTGAGTTTGTTTTCACTTTACGCTGCAGCTCCGACTGAAGAAAGAGTGTCACTGCAACAACGCGACCCTGTACAGTTTAAAGCAAATCACTCCATAGAAATCTCCATTTTTATAATTTCCTGATGATGTTACGTTTAATCGATCATTTGTCTGATCAGTAGCGTAGTTCTCAGCCCTCGTGCCGTTCACATTCAGTACACTCTCAGTTTCTCCCCGGCGAAAATGAAATCCAAGCTGTGGCCCCATTGCTACACTTTTTAATTCAGGTTTTTAAAAGATTTATAAGTTATTAATTGGGTTTTTGATAACATTGTTGGTGAGAAATGTGTTTCATACTTTCACAATCTTCACTCAGTGAATGTGTACGATTTACTTTGATGGTTATCACGAGTATTATTCTGGACATCGCAAGGTTTGTTTATCTTTGATCAGCTGCTTGAACAACGTGCATTTGTTGATAGCAGAGATTGCACTGATTGTGAATTAAACAGACGGATTTCAGAAGATGTACACAAGCTTCGTTGCTTCATTCATCTTCTAACTCAACATCTACTTTTTACCACCGTCCTGGCCACTTGGGACCCTTAACAAACTGACGTATTTTACTGTGTACTAGCACCATAACCGGTGGAAACCGTGTATTATTATTCACCGCTAGGTGAACTCCGGCAGTAAAACAAAAAGAAGAAAACAAATTCAGAGTAGGTTACAATTCTGACCAATGAAATCCACTTCCGGTGGAGCTCCACTTTCCCCATGCGTCTGCAAATAGGTGCCTCTCGAAAAAACGCGAGCCACTTGAAAATCCAAAATGGCCTCCATTTTTTCCAAGATGGCCGCCTTTTGGGCCTTAAAAATACACTTTTCACCTTAACACTAGATAGAATGATCCAAAATTAATTATTTTGCTATCAAATCTGACATTTCTGACCATAAAGAAGCTGAATCTGCTACTTTTAACCTGCTCAGAAAATTCATTCTACCAATTCTAGCAATACAAGACATTCATGATGCAGATAGACGTTTCAAAACCGATTTTTATTTAGATTTTGAGATCATGAAGTGTTGCCATTCTTCATGTCCTGATTTAGTCCTGGCATCTGCAGCTGCACAGTGCTGTACATGTTAGATTAAACTGGTGGCATTTGCACTTCCCACGACATTCACTCTTGGCGTGTTGAAGGAGAGCTGCTCGAGTTGGAGGAATAGCCTCATATGGTCTTTGCTTTCTAGCAAATAAGTCTAAACCGTGCTTCATCGACACTTGACATTGTACTGGACCTGTCATACATCGTAACAACAAACTTCTCAAGGTCATCACAGCAAACATTGGAGGATAATGGCTGAGTTTGTCAAATACTTTGGAGACCTCTCTGTACACATCCCAGGTTTGCCATGCAGACTTCTTTTCCCTTCCCACGGAAGGAAACATCACATCACATCCAGTGAATGCATGGAAGAACAGAATACCTTGATCTTCTCTGGACCAAGTGTGGAACAGATCTCATGTATGGGGATCCATCTCCTGTGTTGTCCTTGACCATATACAATCCACAGCTGCTGTAGGCCAAGGTCCTGCAGGGATGGCATGACACTGACTGCTATGACAACAACATCTGTGTCATTAGCTCTGATCATGAAAGCTTTGATTCCCTTGGTTACAGCATCCTTGGCATGCACAAAGATCTGTGTGTCTGCTTCTTCATGGCTGCAGGGAGCCAACTCATCTTGGCAGATCAATTGGTTGCTGAGAGACAGTTTCTCCCTTGGTGACACTTACTGTGTTTGAGGTACAAACTTCAGCAATCTTGATAGCTAAGAAGTGGAATAACTCAGTCTTGTTGTCACTGTCTCTCAAGAAGCTCTGCCAGCTTAGGGTATTTTGCCCTCGTCTGTAACTCTAGGTCTGACTCCCTTTCCACGCTTCAACCTTGTTTCCGACTTCAGACTGTCTGCCAGGTAAACATCAAAGACAATATATGTTCTCTTGAACGTTGAAGAGTATGCATGCATTTTGGGCAGGACATCCAAAGTCGCATAGTCCTCAAAGGTCTATGAAGTTTGTGGTGTCAACATGTTAACTAAAGCCGAACCATCAACGATCAGTGCATCAGCCTGTAGTTCAGCATCTGGCAGTTTCATTTGGCTCTCAATAATGGCGGTAAGATGGGATTTCTGACAGACGTGGAGCTTCCCACTGTCACTCAGAGCAGCAGGAAATGACTGGTTCTCATGCTGAAAGAACTCCTTCAGATCACACTCTCTATTCTGGCATGAGATGAACAGTCTTGAAAAGAGGTGACAATCCTCCTTAAGTACTTTCTGCTTGGATTGCTTAGGACAGGTTGTTGTCGAAAGAAGTCCATCTGTTTTTTTTATTGGTGCATAGAAGATGCATTTGTCGGCACTTTCTAGCCCCCTCATGAATTCCCGGAAGTGAGTTAAGCCCCTACCATAGTGTGTTCCTATCATTTTAGTAGCACTTGGATGGGCAATGTCCTTTGTGTCCAAGGTGAGAAGGTCGCTGGTTTCTTCCTGGAAAGGATTGCCCATATCCTTCATCACTGTAAACAGCCTGTCTACTTTTTGAAAGAATACTCTTGAGTTCGCTCAGTCTGTTCATGGTGGTTTCTATGTTGAGTTATGTCTTTAGCTTCTGAGGCTGCCTCACATTGAGCAACCAGATGGCTCACTTCAGGGCCAGCCACCATCCACCTTCTCAGTGCTGATGGGTCTTCAGTCACACCAATCGCTCCCCCGTCACCTTTGATGACTGCATTGGCTTGTTCATGGGATTGGTCGAAGGCCATTGCTAAGAATTCCCGGCTTGATTTATGTACCACAAATTTGCCATTGTGGAACTCAACAGCTAACTGGGGGTGTTGCTGTTCCAAGGTCATCATATCTTTCAGATGAATGGAAAGCCACCGTGCATAGGTCATGTTGTTGTTGGCGAAGAAATATGGCAGCAGTTCAGACAGTGCCTCACGATACAGGGTGAAGTTGCCTTCCCTGAATGCCCTGATGAGTGAGAGAATCACAAGTTCTATCGACAGCACCAAGTGCCAGAACTGAAACTGTGGTCTTTGCAGTTTGCGGTTTTCACACCAGTCTTCAAAATGTATCAGTTCATCAGGGCTTTCAGCTACAACATCTGTGTAGTAATCGTTGTAGGCTGCTTTCAGAAGCTTGTAGAGACTGCATGCTGTAATCTGGTGCACCTGGCGTGTTCTGGTGATGCTTGCAGCAGAGAGGAATGATTCTGCAGTTCCAAAGATGATCCCACTCCTGCCTCAACGAGGGCTCCTGTCCATCCACTATCCTTAAGGAGAGTTCCAATCGACCTTAGTGCAGCCATTTCAATATGCAGGCCTCCAAACATTATGATAAACTTGTCTTCACCATAATGGTCCGGCCAGTGCCACTGGATCTGCTTAGCCAGTGCATAGATTGGCTGGTCAGCTACAATCACAGGGACTTGTCCTGGGTTCAGAAATGCTACTGTGTCCTTGATCTTATCCATCACATGTCTTATCGTGGCAATAGAGTGGGCTTGATCTCGAAGAAGAGGTAACAGTGATGTAATGCTCACTTCAAATGGTTGGCTTCGCTTCTTGGATGCATGGTGGGCTGCCTAGCTAACTGCTCCCTCAATCTCTTCCATGAGACATACTTCCTCTAGCCATTCATACTCCAGGGTTAGGTTCAGTTTCAGCAAGTTGAAGCCTGGCACAATTGAACCATCACCATGGGGAGGAGAAGGAATCTTATTGGTGAAGTATGCAGGACAAATGTTGGTGAATGAGTCTGGCAGTTCTGGGACTGTCTTCACCTTGCTGCCTATGATTTGTAGTGATTCCCTCTTTTCACCTTCATTGTCTGGGGTGGGGTGCTGGAAGACTCACTTGAGCTGTTCTGTTGACGCCTGGTGGTTGACAGCAGTTTGCTGGTTGGCAGGGTTTGTTACTATGACCCCAACTGCCAGCAGATCATTGAGAAGATGGAATAAGGCAGGATTACCTTGTGTATTCGATAACTCAAGCAGTTTTAATGGAAATCATGTCATATTTGCTGTGAACATCTGTGACACTTAAATGAGGAATTTTGGTTACCTTAGCTGGTTGGCTGTTGCGCCACGAACCGACAGAACATAACATGTACTGACAGAATTGTCTAGTTTTTGGTAAATTTTTACATTGACCTTGCCCTAAATGCATTTTCTTGAATACTGGTGATCTCAAATGTACGACTAAATGAATGAGCATACCCAATATAGTTGGAAATGACATCTTAACTGTTTTTTCTACATTGCTTTTTGGCAATATTATGAGCGTTTAAACATTAGACCCAGTCCATCGGCGGCCATCTTGGAAAATGGCAGCCATCTTTAATTTTTTACGTGGCTAACGTGCTTTTCCAAAAGAGTGGCTCTTAAGGTATGCGCATGCAAATTTTTGGTGCTTGTATCACCATTTGAACGATTCCTCAGAAAATTGCATTTATCTGCTGCACTATTCACACTTAGGCCTTCTAAAACACATTTAGAACTAAATCATTTAGGGCAACAGTTTCTCACGTCACGAGAAAAGCAAACTTAATTTTACAGATGCATTTTTCTCGCTTTTGATGAGGTGAAGTTATTTATTATGTCATCAAAGTCGAGGGAGGTTGTAAATCCAGTCTCAATTGCCAGCAGGGCAAAGGCGTTTAGTTTGTTTTCCCTCATGGTTGATCTCAGGTAGGTTTTTACACGTTTCAACAAGGAAAACGACCCTCTCTCCTGAACAGTTTGCGATTGGTAAAGTCAAATATATGCGAAGGCAAATATCCACTTTAGAAAAAGCATCCTGCAGGCCCAGCTCTCTCAGTCTCTGATACATGTCCATGACTGATTTTTCATTTTTCACCATCGAGACGAACTGGGAAAACTCTGCAGTAAAATCCTCTTCGAGATAAATTTGGATAGATTTCCCACAGATATTCGTTGCTGCACAGATTTCTCCAATCTCCATGGATTTGGTTTTGGTTAGGAAACCGAATTTCCTCTCCACATGTTTGTATGCCTCATTACGTCTTTGCAATTCATGTGACAAGCAGTCACATATGACGTAATGTGTGTCAGTAATGAAAGACCATCGCGTCCTGAGCGTCGCACATCTGGACCAGCTGTCTCACCGAACGTTTTTTTTCTTTACTCGACTTCTTTGGCCGTCTGCCTTGTATCCCTCAGTTGCTGTGAGAGTTTTTGCCTGTTTCATACGCATCGAAAGCGTGCCTGGCCTTTCCTATAAACTGTACGAGTGAATTGTACAGAATAGGGACGGAGCAGATATCAATTTGCACCTGCTGCAATGCTTTGCTGGTTGAATTGATTCTTTTGAGAAGGTCATCCCACACTACAGTCATAACAGCCATTTCTAGGTTGCACATCACTGTTAATAATTGAAAAGCCTCATATTGCGCAGCTTTGGGATTTCCATCGTCAGCTTTTATTTCATTTAGCGCATCTTGAATGGCTTTGTATCCAAAACCTCAGAGCCCTCGTTGTGTCAGCTCTGGCAGACCACCGTGTGGCAGAAAGGCTCTTCAGAGTCAGACCTCGCCCGCACTTTGTGAGGTGGCTTGTTAAAATCTCCCACCGATGTGTCGAAGCTGAGAAAAAGTTGTAAAGACTTTGAATGAAGCCAAAAAATGACACTGCTTCCAGGCAACATTCAGCTGCACATGAACCAACCAAGTTAAGAGAATGTGCAGAGCATGGAAATGAAGTCAGCATTAGGATTTTCCTTTCTTATTCTAGCCTGAAGTCCAGAATACTTCCCTGCCATATTGCTGGCATTGTCATAGCTTTGCCCACGACAATCCATCAAATCAATGTCCAGATCTTTTAACGCACACTTGAGCGTTGTCTCCATGTGTTCTGCGCCATGGCCATGTAGCGGTATGAACTTTAAAAACCTCTCAACAGGCTCCCCACTCTTCTTCTCAACATAGCGTAAAATCAGAGCGAGCTGATCAACGTGAGTAACATCGGGTGTTGAGTCCACAATGATGGAGAAATATTTGCCATCTTTTACTTCGGTTACAATGGCATGCAGGACCTTTTAGCCATCATCTGCATGAACTCGTCGCAAACGGTGGAGGAGAGGTAATTGGGATTTCCCCTGCCCTTGTTTTCCATATTTTGCTATGTGTTCGGATAGCAGTGGATCAAAGCGGCTTATCAACTCCAAACAGCCCAAAAAGTTCCCGTTGTGAGGCGACCACAGTAGCTCATCGCCGCCAGCGGAAGGGCAGTCCACGCGCGGAAAGAAGCTGTATAGTTGCCACTACACGTTTTAAAAATGCTGCGCCAGTACGCTCTCTCAGATTCAACTGCTGTGCTAAATTTGAGTCTATTCTTGCATTTGTATTTGCAAAAGATGACAGACTGAGCACAGCACTGCGGTGGTCCACAGAATTTTCATGTTCATGTAAGCGACTAGAACAGTTTTTCCAGTCATTAAACCCGGTGGCGAATGCGGTCTCTTTTTTTACAGAACAACTTGCAACAATAACAGAACACAGAGCCAGTTGACTGTGAGTAAATTAACCATTCCCTCAATAGGATTTCTCCGTTTAGTTTTTTTCCGAAAGAAATGTTCCTTGGTTAAACTACATTTAATGTCCCCATATTTTCTCTGTGAAGCAGAAAAATCGCCGATGTTTTGAGATGGTTTGTTGGATGCTAAATACTCACGGACTTTATCATCCACTTTCCATAATGCAGGGTCGGATAGGTCCAGAGGTGCTTTGAAAGAAACATTGTGTTCACTTTCTCCCGTCTGGTGTTGTTTCGTCGCTGACGCTGTAAGCATACTCGCATCCTCCTCAGCATCATGTGAAGAGCGGCCAGCTGCTGCTTTACCGGCAGGTCAAAAACACCTGCGGCAGCTGCTGTCGCTGCCCGGTCTTCATCCAGGAAACCCCCACCAGCTCCGCTGCACAGCCGGCCGCCGCCAACACATCTGCCGCCGCTGGGTCTTGATTTGTGGAGCCCCCACCGTGCTGCGCTGCATGGCCGCATCCGCCAACACATCTGCCGCTGTTGGGTCTTGATTTGCGGAGCCCCCGCCATGCTCCACTGCAAAGCCGGCCGCCGCCAACACATCTGCCGCTGTTGGGTCTTGATTTGCGGAGCCCCCGCCATGCTCCACTGCATAGCCGGCAGCAGCCAAAAAACTTCCCCCGGGCTTTATTTCCCAACCCCCCGATGTGCAGAAACGCGGTGAGGCAGGTGGGGCTTGATAAAACATAAATGGGAAATTTGTGTAACGTCCTCTCTAAACTTTTTTTTCCCTTCTTCTTATTTTTTTTTTTTTTTTCCGTTTTGCTGCACCAGACAGCATACAAAAGTCGCTCGGAGTTTAACCCATTAAATTTAGTGAAAAAACCCTTTAAATGGCTAGTAGCTAATTTTACATTAGGGGGGTTTTTCCCTTTTAAGGGGTTCCCCAATGGACTTGTTTTTGGGAAAGGGGTTTTCCCCATGGGTCCCCCTTAGGCTGTAGAGAGAGAAGAGCTGTCTCACACAAACTTTTTTAATTTAATTTTTTTTTAAAAAATATTTATATTGTTTTTACACCTTTAGAAGAAGTGTTGGGCAGGGGTTTTTTTTTTTTTTTTAATAAAAAAAAAAAAAAAAAAAAAATTTATTCCTCCTTTTTTGGGCCCCCCTTTTGGAAATTTGGGCCCCAGGCACGTGCCTAGAAAAGCCTATGGGCCCAGATCCCGGGCCCGTGAGGGGGGTTTAAGTTTGGCCCCACGCTAGTTTTTATTCTTTTGGGGGTTAAAAAAATTTTTGGCGGGATCCGAGTGACAGCTCTCCACCCTTGTCCCTCACTTTGCCTTTGGAGGTAACGTCAGCTATTTTTCCCCCCCCCCGAAAAAGCGTTGATTCCCCTTTTTTGGGGAAGGGGGAGTGAGGGGAGTAAAAATTCCCCAAGATGGCGACACCACAAACCGGGTTTTTGGGTGCCGGGGGGGTGAATAATGAGGTCAGCCCGGGGGTGCTAAATCCCTATTATTTACCCATCTATGGGGTTTGGGCAGTTGGAAAAGGGGAGGCCCCTTCCAAATTCTTTATGAAAGAGGCCCCCCTCCCTCTTTAAATTTTTACCCAAACTGTTGACCCTTTGTCCATTGTTCCCCTGGCTTAGGTTTCTGAATTTTACTGCCTCCAAATCACTTTTTTGGAAAACTGGCATTTCTTTGGGCCCCTAGAAAAAATCTTTCTTAAGTCTTTTGTAAAGGGGATCTGTGGGTTTTCTCGTCATTCTTTCTTCCCCCTTTAAAACATTTTCTTCCACCAGCAATCCACACCCTTAAAAGAGCGTTAATTGATTTTTTGTCTTTCATTTTGTTGGACAATTTTCGAGGCTTTTTCTCAGCTTTGCCCCAGAGCTGGGAAAGCCCCCCCCCTTTTTTTTTTTTTAGAAAAAACCCTTTTCGGGGCGTTTCCCTTTTTAAAAGGGGTTACAGGGGTTTGACATGTGTCCCCCGTGGGCTGCTGCTTCCTGACATTACGCTTCAAATAGGGTTTGAAAGTAATCTCCGTTGGGCCCGTGCTTTGAAATTTATGTCAGACTCCCCCCCATCCCCTTTATTTGGTCACAGCAATGGTCCCCGGTTCCCCCCCCCTTTCCCCATGCAGTTTTTGGGGCTGAAAGGGGGCCACTTCCACAAATTTTTCAGAGGGAGCCAAACCGTTCCATTTTCCCCAAAAACTTCCAATATTAGTCGGAAAATCAAGAGGGGTTTTTCCTCTCAAAAATTTTAAATGCTGGGGCCAAAACAAGTCATAAATTTCCCCTTTTGAAATGTTTTTATTTTATTAATGCTTTTTGCTTTGAGTTGAGGGGAAATTGGGAATCATCAATCAGGCTTTACAATGGAAACGGTATTAATGTAGACGTTTTAAAAACTTTAACCCCCATTTAAAAAAAGCGATTTGTTTTAAAAGAAGTTTGGATTATAGCTTGCCAAAATAATACAGCGAAAAATAAAACGCTGTCAG
>JAOPFK010000577.1:0-11537 GCA_026122265.1 Ammodytes dubius
GTGTACAGCAGTCGCCGTCACTGTGTAAGCGCTGTGTGATTGTAAGGGTGTCGCATCGTTGCTGGGTGCTCTCGCCTTTTGCTCGATTGCCTAGCCCGCTTTAATTTGCGCTCCAGTGCGCGGCTTGGTGTTACTGCAGTCGCCGTCACTGTGTTATTGTAAGCGCTGTGTGCATCGCTGCTGGGTGCTCTCGCCTTTTGCTCGATTGCCTAGCCCGCTTTAATTTGCGCTCCAGTGCGCGGCTTGGCTCGCCTGTAGCTCGATTGCCTTGCTTGCTTTAATTTGCCATTGTAGGCACGGGTTATTGTAAGGGTGTTGCATCGTTGCTGGGTGCTCTCGCGTTTTGCTCGATTGCCTAGCCCGCTTTAGTTTGCGCTCCAGTGCGCAGCTTGGTGTTACTGCAGTCGCCGTCACTGTGTTATTGTGAGCACTGTGTTATTGTAAGGGTGTTGCATCGTTGCTGGGTGCTCTCGCCTTTTGCTCGATTGCCTAGCCCGCTTTAATTTACGCTCCAGTGCGCGGCTTGGCTCGCCTGTAGCTCGATTGCCTAGCTTGCTTTAATTTGCCATTGTAGGCACGGGTTATTGTAAGGGTGTTGCATCGTTGCTGGGTGCTCTCGCCTATAGCTCGATTGCCTAGCTTGCTTTAATTTGCGCTCCAGTGCGCGCCTTGGCGTACAGCAGTCGCCGTCAGTGTGTTATTGTAAGCACTGCGTTATTGTAGTGCGGGGTGCTCTCGCCTTTTGTTCGATTGCCTAGCCCGCTTTAATTTGCGCTCCAGTGCGCGGCTTGGTGTTACCGCGGCTTTGGTGTTACGGCAGTCGCCGTCACTGTTATTTTAGAGGGGGCGCATCTTTGCTGGGTGCTCTCGCCTATAGCTCGATTGCCTAGCCTGCCATTGTTTGCTCCCCAGTGGGCGGCTCGGGGTTCTTGCAGGACTCGCCGTCACTGTTTGATTTAGAGGTATCGCATTGTGCTTGGGTGCTCCCGCCTACAGCCGGTTGCATAGCCTACTTATTAACTTACGGAGTAATTTACTTGACTTGGCTATTTATTTGCCATTATGATAAGCGCCCATAATTGCCTTGCCTGCATGGCCTCCCTGCAAGCGGAGGATGGTCATGACCAGTGCCCTGCATGCCTTGGGGTTGAGCACCTGAGGGAGGCAGTATCTGACAACCCATGCATGAACTGTAGTTTCATGCCTCATGCTTTGAGGTTAGCTAGGTTGGCCGAGGTGGAGGGCGTACCAGGGTTGCCCCCTTCGGGTGTGGGTCCGAGGGCCGCCAGGCGTCGTTCCTCGGCAGCTGGGGGACCCCCCGGGAAGTCCCGCAAGGTCGACGATTGGGCAAACCAGGTAGAGACGCTGTCTAGCGACATTGCGCAGATCAAGGCCCTCCTGCAGAACCTCCGACCAGCTCATGGTGCACCAGCCGCAGCGAGTCCCTCTGCGACTGCGGAACCTGCCTACCCGGAGGATGATGTGCTGTCCACATCGGCATCTTGTAGCTTTTTTGCAGAGGAGGGAGAACAGGTTGACGAGGTAGGGTCCTTGGCTTCACTGCCTTTCTCCCAGGGGTCGGTGGCCGGATCGGCTAGGGGGTCAGTGTCCGGTCGGGACACTGTTAGGCCAGCCATGCGGGTAGCGCTGGCAAGGCTGGGGTTGGATGAAGCGCCTGCTTCATCTGCACCTGTAAATGCTTTTTTCCCACAGGTAGCTCAACCCTCTGCTGTCGATTTTCCCCCCTCTGAACCGTACATCGCGGAGCTTCAGAGATGCTGGCCAGATGCAAAGGCTCTATCGCATCACACTAGTGATAGCAGAACCCTGGCGGCTATGCGCAATGCGGGGGCTTATGGCTTGGACCGGTTGGCTCCAATTGAGCCGGCAATAGCTTCTCTGGTTGTCTCCCCAGACGAGGCCCTGAGGGCCGATGCACGCTGCCCTCGGCCCCAGTGCCGGATTACGGACGACCTCCTTACCAGGAGTTACAGCATTGCTGCCCGTATGGGCCGTCTGGGGAATTCAATGTCTCATATTATTCTGGCGTTGTCTCAGTCCATTCAGGAGTCGGATGCTGATCCCTCGGCCCAGACCCTCAGTGAGACTTCGCTTCAGACATTCGCATATATGACTAGGGAGCTAGGCAGATTAATGTCGACTGTTACGTTGGCGCGCCGCCAGGTTTGGCTTGCACAATCCCCCTGTCGGAGGTGTGTCGACGGACCCTCCGGTCTCTCCCAGTAGTCCCAGGCCAGACATTTGGGCCATCAGCTCTGCAGGCCCTTGAACGAAGGGTACAGGTTGGCCAGGCCAGCCAGCAGTTTGCAAGCTTAAGGCGTAGGCTTCCGCCTTATCCCAGGCCGGGGGCCTCTAGGATACCCAGTGTCGGTAACCCTCGACCACGTCCAAGTAGACGATCGAGGGGCCAGCGCTTGTCAGCGCGGGGTGGCCAGCGTCATAGCACTAGGCCACGGGCGGAATTTCGGGCGCCAAGAGGGCCAGCGCCCAGCCGCCGCCCCCCCAGAGCCCCTAGGGGCAGGGGGGGTACGTACTGAAGCTCAGAGGCCGGCCGTCGGATGCTTTTCCCAGCAGCACTTGGGCTACTGGGAAGAGCAGACCACAGACCCTTGGATGGTGTCCACGCTATCCAAGGGGTACACACTCCAGTTCCGACGTCGGCCACCAACTTTCAGCGGGATCAAACTTACTGTGGTCAAAGATCCCTGGTCCTAAGACAGGAAGTAGCCACCCTCCTGGGGAAGGGCGCCATCGAGGTAGTAGAACCACAGGATCGGCTCAGGGGGTTCTACTCAACCTATTTTTTGGTACCAAAGAAGGATGGCGGGTTTCGCCCCATTCTGGACTTGAGACGACTGAATCGGTACCTCAAGGTTTTTCGCTTCCGCATGCTGCGTGTTGCAGATGTCCTCCAGGCTGTCGCTCAGGGGGACTGGTTCATGTCGATAGACCTGAAAGACGCCTACTTTCACGTCCCTATTGCACAGCGTCACAGGCGGTTCCTCCGCTTTGCATTTCTGGGCAAGGTGTACCAATTCAAGGTCCTCCCGTTCGGGTTGTCTCTGGCCCCACGTGTATTTACACGGTGTGTGGCAGCAGCCCTGTCCCCATTACAGGCCGGCGGTATGGCGATATTGCCGTACCTAGACGACTGGCTAATCATTTCCCCAACTCGGGAGCAGGCAGTCAGGGACACAGCCAGGCTCCTCAGCCATGTGGATCGGCTTGGCCTCACAGTCAACTTTGCCAAGAGCAACCTTACACCATGTCGGGTGGTGAGTTATCTAGGGCTGGTGCTCGACTCGGTGGGCATGCGAGCCTGCCTCTCTTCAAAGCGTGTCGTTACCATTCTGCAGCTATTACAGCGCTTCAGGCGGGGGAGGTTGCTGAAATACAGCCTCTTCCTGCGGCTGATAGGTATGCTGACCTCAGCATCCATGGTGGTCCCGCTAGGCCTTCTCAAGTTGCGGCCTCTGCAGATCTGGGCCAATGGTCTCCACTTGGACCCCAAGTGGCAGAGACACAAGATGGTCAGGGTGTCTGGGCAGTGCCTTCTGGCCCTCCGACCCTGGAGAGAGAGGGCATACCTGATTGCGGGGTCGCCCTTGGGAAAGATAGCTTCCCGGCGGGAGGTTGTAGAGACAGACGCCTCCCTTTCCGGCTGGGGCGCAGTATGGCAGTGCAAGACTGTCAGAGGCCAGTGGGATGCCCAGCAGAGACTGGAGCATATAAATGTGCTGGAACTCCTTGCGGTGTTGTTAGCTCTCAAGCACTTCCTCCCAGTTCTGAGGAACCGGCATGTTCTCGTCAGGACAGACAACATGTCCGCGGTCTACCATATCAACCACCAGGGGGGCACCAGATCGAGACGGAGCCTGCGAGTCACGCAGCGGCTCCTTCCATGGGCGTTCCCCCACTTTCTAAGCCTGAGGGCTGTCCATGTTCCAGGTGTCCGGAACACAGCGGCAGACCTTCTCTCTCGCCAAGGGCCACCCTCCAGGGAGTGGAGGCTCCATCCAGAGGTAGTGAGCATGATATGGGACAGGTATGGCAGGGCAGTGGTAGATCTCTTTGCTTCCGAGGAGACGACCCACTGTCCCCTCTGGTTCTCCCTGACGGAGAGGACCAGTCCCTTAGGACGGGACGCTCTGGCTCATGCTTGGCCAGACAGCCTGCTTTATGCATTTCCTCCAATTCCCCTTCTACTGGCAACACTGGACAGAGTCCAGCGTGGCGGTCACAGCCTACTTCTGGTGGCTCCACATTGGCCGGGAAGGCCATGGTTCCCAGCATTGATGAGACTCCTCAACGGAGAGGCTTGGCGCCTTCCAGAGAGACAGGATCTTCTGTCTCAGGTCGGCGGACGCATATGGCACACGAATCCGGGGCGCCTGCAGCTGTGCGTGTGGCCCCTGAGAGCCAGGACCCACTGCTGACGTCTTGCGACCAGGCAGTGGTCCGTACAATTTTTAGTGCAAGGGCACTCTCCACTAGGTTGCTCTATGCAAACAGATGGAAGTTGTTCTCACAGTGGTGCGTGGCACAGGGCGAAGTCCCGGAGACGTGCTCAGTGGTGGTGATACTAAACTTTTTGCAGTCTGTGTTGGACAACAACAGAGCTGCTTCGACCCTGCGCGTTTATGTGGCTGCGATCTCGGCTGCACATGCAAGGGTTGATAGCCAGACGGTAGGGTCCCACTACCTAGTCAGGCAGTTTCTAAGGGGAGCCCAGAGGCTTCGACCACCACGGCCCTTGAGGGCACCATCATGGGACTTGCAGGTGGTTCTGAGGTCCTTATGTCTACCCCCATTTGAGCCGCTAAGTCAGGCAGATCTGACGCGGCTGTCTATGAAAACGGCATTCCTCCTTGCCATTGCGACTGCTAAACGGGTCGGTGAGCTCCATGCCTTGTCAGTAAGCCAGGCGTGTATACGCTGGCACGCAGATGGGTCAGGAGTGGTGCTCTGGCCGAACCCATCCTTCCTGCCCAAACGCTTGTCTCCACATCACGCAAACCAACCGATTGAGTTGGCCGCTTTCAATCCACCAGGCTCTCCAGGGGGTGCAGAAAGCGTATCAGACCCGCTGTGCCCGGTGCGGGCGCTTAGGGCGTATATTGAAGCTACAACCAGCTTGCGTAAGACGGACAACCTCTTTGTCTGTTACGGGGGCTGCAGGAAGGGGGCTGCCTTGTCTAAGCAGAGACTCTCTCACTGGATTGTGGATCTAGTGTTGAATGCATATAGAGCACAGGGGCTCCCTGTGCCCGTGGCCGTTAAGTGCCACTCTACCAGGAGTATGGTTACATCTTGGGCGGCCTTGAAGGGGGTTCCTCTTCAGGACATTTGCTCCGCGGCTACATGGTCTTCATCATGTACGTTTGCGCGGTTCTACAGAGTGAATGTCGCTGCTCCTCATCCGGTGGCGACGGCTGTCTTGTTGGCGGCTGGAAGGCCTTAAATGGTGAGTACTCTTCGTGACCTTTTTGGTATAAGTCATCCAGTGCTGAAAGCACCGCCTCTGGCGGTCAGTAGGAACGAAATAGAACGATAGTTACGTATGTAACTACGGTTCTATGAGTTCCGGATGACCGCCAGAGTTCTCTGTCACTCAGACTTCTCTGTCACTCAGACTTCTCCGCGAGAAGATCCAGTTGGAACAGATCCTAGAGTGACTTCCGGAATATATAGACATTCCCGGGGTCACCTAGGTGTCACGGGTGACTTTTTTGGTATAAGATCTCGACCTGCGCATGCGCGCGATGGAACATCCAGTGCTGAAAGCACCGCCTCTGGCGGTCATCCGGAACTCATAGAACCGTAGTTACATACGTAACTATCGTTTTATCTATCTGTTTTACACCCAATTGGAAAGTGGGTTTCAGTTGACTTTTCAGCTCCAAACTGTGGTAGGAGTTTCAGCTGTTATGGAGTGGAACAGTGCATTGATTGCTTGTTCTGTTCCCCTCTCTGACATACACTGAATCGCCTCAGGGTGAAGTGAATTTGCCAGAGGGGAGCGTGTGCTGTAACAAGATTTTTATCTGAACATGTTGATGTCAAATTACACAGAATGTGGTCTGTGCTCAGGCAGCAGGGTATATTCATATCATAAAGGTTATTTCATTTTTGTGAAATATTGATATTATTACAAAGTAGAGTTTTACATCTGAATGAGTAACTGCAGTAACAATCTTCAGTATTCCAGATGTCCTCAAACAGCCTCTGCAAAACTTTTTTAAGTGAGTGTACTTTGCTGTTGGTTCACTGTCTCTGTCCATGCTGCTGACTAAGCGCCTGGATCTAATCTATATTTAACTGTGGTTCAGTTCAACAAAGCTTTTATTCATCAGTCCACACAGTGTGTCTCCTACCTGTGTAGTCCACAGCCACATCTCCTTTACAAGCGAGGCTCCATGCTATTCTTGGTGAAACTCTACCGAACGAGCTAGCTCACGCTCTCTAGGAAGTAAGTCATGAAAGAGGATAAAGAGGCTTTTGTATTCTCCATCCGTCAGTCACAGAAACAATCCGATCCATATACAACTACATTAGTAACAAACCCAGATGTAGTTTTGCTCATGAATACTGACATATACCGTGGTAGGCTGGACATAACTCATGAATTATTAATCAAACAGTGAGAGGCGAGGACTTTAAAGTTGAGTGAAAATCCACCTGTGTGCCCAATCTGTTGTGTTTAGACTGTAAAATCAATTTGAGTGAACATATCAACAGAACACCTAATGTGGACATCATTCCATCAAGACTTCAGATTGATGATGTCATCAGGTGACACTGGATATGACACCCAACAGAGTTGAATTAGGTCTCAAAGTGTCTGTCTTACAGTTAAAATCAGCATGGTTGCTTTCACAGCATGGTTGCTTCAGGATGTGACACATTGTTTCTTTCTTCTGTTTTATAACAGGCTTTTTCCCGACAGTATTCGGTTGCAGACTTGTCAAACCCAGAGTCATTTTCTCTAATGTAATGCATTTAAGTTCAGGAACTGTGTGCGTGTGTGTGTGTGTGTGTGTGTGTGTGTGTGTGTGTGTGTGTGTGTGTGTGTGTGTGTGTGTGTGTGTGTGTGTGTGTGTGTGTGTGTGTGTGTGTGTGTGTGTGTGTGTGTGTGTGTGTGTGTGTCAACCTATGGTCTGTTTAAACCAGGTGTATCTTATGGCATTTCAGTAATTGGACTGCACCCACTTATTGTCAATATCCCAGTTCAAACAGTCTCTGCTCTTTACGTTTGGCAGAAAGTATCCGTCCTCTCTATGACTGTGATGACATGATTATTATTCAGTCCATAATACACACATGGCTCCAGCAGCGCTGCATTGATATAAGCTTTGATGGTTTAAACTGGAACAATAAGTGCATGCTGGGTGAAAAGACAACACATCTATACTTCTATCTGAGTAAATTCAATGTTTGCATGAGGATTAAATGAATGAGATGTTTGAATGAGAAATAAAGGGTCAAGGAGGAAGTTGAAGAGAGGGATGGTGCAGGAGAGGAGGAGACATGATGCGTGCATTGTTGTGTGTGTGACTGTGACAATGCTGGTGTGACATTATTTTCATATTGTATCCACTCTATATGCTGCTTTTATTGCCAGCTGGCTCCGCATTCTGTTTTATCATGTATTTGTTCTTATGTCACTGATAGTGATGCAGATGAAATCTGTAATGGTCTGTGTTAATGTGTTTTCCATACACACTGTTCCAGTTACTGACAGTTAATATAGCCTATGTAAACTTAATTAACTCATTCTCTTAACACACATTACTGTGTGTGTGCTCAGCAGGCTTGAGACTGGACTAAGCTGTTCCTTATTAGCCTTCAGGTTTAGAAACAGGATTTTGGTTTCATTTTTTTGTCCAAGTTTCTGATGAATCACATATTTTAAAACAATGTGCTTTGTATTTCAAAACTGCAGATCACTGGTGATTTCACTTCTTTTAGTTATGCCTTGCTGATTTGTTTTGAAATATAATATACACATTTAGTCAGGGAGCTGTTATTGACCTGAGAATTATTTGAATTAACACTGACACGTAATGTGCATTCCGTATTCAAATGTATTCATCCAGTTATGCTCACCATTCAGGCTGACCTAGCTGGGCTAGTCATAGCTAAATACAAACCATTTAGTGTGACCATGCTGTCATTTAAGTAATTGTTTTATTTCAAATACTTATTCCCAAACACGATATTTTTGTACAGCCTGTCACTTCTTCTTGGCTCTTCTCTCTTTTTTTCCGGTGATTATTATCTTTGCACTTGAGTTATTTCAGCCATTCACTATATTTCATCCTGTTTCATCCCAGAAAGAAATACTTATTTCTTCATTTTATGTCCTCCGTTGCTCAAGCATTCCGTCTCACTCACTGATCCTCCTCCTCAAACTAATGACATGGACCGAGTCTCATTTGTCTTTTTGCCTTTAACCAAGCTCCAAGTTATAAAAGACAATCTGAACGCAGCATAATGGATGTGACAGATGTGATGGAGCTGCAGCAGAAGACAACGTAATGAAGCTCTGATACATTGCTCTATTACCAGAGACAGAGAGAGAGATACAGTATAATGAGAGAGAGAGAGATAGAGAGAGAGAATAGATACAGAGAGGGAAAGCAGAAACTACAGTCACATGAGACATAGGAAAATAAACTGAGAGAAAGACAATCTAATACACAGCACAGTTGTATGTACTTTGCACATGCAGTCCTTGAATATTGAGAATACGTCTCTCTCTCTCTTATAGAGCATTGTATGTACAGTATACAGCTGAAGACAATGACTGGCAGATATACTCCTAAACCCATAGTGAGGAGTTAAGATGCTGACCATGAACCAATGTGGTTCAGTCACTACTCCCTTCATGTCCTGTGGGGATCTTAAAGTTATCCTGAACTTTGAAATGACTTGTTTTGGTTGACTGGATAAGGATAATTCACGCATTATCAATTTGCATAATGAGGACAATATAACAGTGATATTTGTACTCATCACTCACAGTGAGGCAGCAGGGATTCTCTTTAAAGTCCTCAGCTCCAAACACATCCTTCCCAATGAAGGGGATCATCACTGTGGTGATAATGTTCATATTCAAAACAGTGTTTAGTGTGTGTGAGCCTCTGTGATAAGTTGTCTTCTCATTAGTTTTCCCTCCATATAGTGTGGATTAAAGAGAGTCTACACACACATATTCACACACTCAATACACACACACCATTGTGTTGGTGATTAATTTGACTGTATGCTATGTAACAACAATACATCACATCTGCCCAGTGTCTTCATAATCATGCTGTTTATTTAAAATGTCCCCAGCCTTTGTTATGTGGCGGGACACAGTGAATATTGAACACAACAATGATTATGCCTTCTTGTAGTCCCTGAGAAACTGTTAGTTGCAATCTCTGATGTATATCATGTATATAGCCAATATCCTATATTTACCCAACATTTTAATATGACCAATGGACAACACCACTTTAATCTGACGTTAAATGGCTCCCTCTCATGGGGAGGGGTGAGACAATGGAGCGTGAGATTGGCCGGAGAATCGGAGCAGCAGGGGCGGTTTTGCACTCGCTTTACCGCACTGTTGTGACGAAAAGAGAGCTGAGTCGTAAGGCAAAGCTTTCGATCTACCGGTCGATCTTTGTTCCTACCCTCACCTATGGTCATGAAGGCTGGGTAATGACCGAAAGAACGAGATCGCGGGTACAAGCGGCCGAAATGGGCTTTCTCAGGAGGGTGGCTGGCGTCTCCCTTAGAGATAGGGTGAGAAGCTCAGTCATTCGTGAGGAACTCGGGGCAGAGCCGCTACTCCTTTGCGTTGAAAGGAGCCAGTTGAGGTGGTTCGGGCATCTGGTAAGGATGCCCCCAGGGCGCCTCCCTAGGGAGGTGTTCCAGGAGCGTCCAGCTGGAAGGAGGCCTCGGGGAAGACCCAGGACTAGGTGGAGAGATTATATCTCCACGCTGGCCTGGGAACGCCTCGGGATCCCCCAGTCAGAGCTGGTTGATGTGGCCCGGGAAAGAGAAGTTTGGTGTTCCCTGCTCAAGCTGCTGCCCCCGCGACCCGATTTCGGATAAGCGGTTGAAGATGTATGTATGTATGTAAATGGCTCTTAATGGTCCGTTGACAGACTGTGTCAAACATCATGGAACCTTAAAGAATAATGCACATCTTGAGCACAAACACTTTTGCGTAGTGAAAACCCCTGTGGTGTTTGTCCCCAAATGATTGTTGAAATGGAGTCCAGTGTCTTCACAGTTGTTCTCTCTGCTGCTCTGTGCTGTTTGATTGATGGAGCAATTAGTCCATGAAATGGTCCAACGTTCCATCCTCCCCTGGTCTTAATGTCAGGCTCTTCAGTGGAACACACCTTATATGATCATGGTTCTGTAGCCCCACACTGTTTCAGTCATCAAACACACCAGCCAACACATTCACACATACCTGGCTTCATGTGAATATATGGGCTAGTTTTCTGGGACGCTTATTCAATGACAGAATGCCTGAGGGGCGTGTTGATTGGTTGATCATATCATAACTTTAGGGACCAACGTTTTATAGGACAGGGGAAAGCATAAAGTTCCCATGCGTAGATGATACAATGGTATTACTTTGTTACTATGTGATGGTTAAATATGATTAGGATTATTATTGTCTCTCTCTCTATCATAGCAATGATTGAGTGATTTGTATATCTCCATAGCACAACACATAGTCAGAGTACTTCTAAACAGTAGTGTTTACTTACTACAACATGTTGAGATGGTGATAAATATAGAAGGTATTGCACATTTTTAAATGTTGCATTTTTAATAGGCTAAGTGTGTGAGCTGCTGTATACTTGAATTTTGCGCCGGGATGGATTAAGTATGCTTCTATCTATCATACTTGTGTAGTCAAATAGAGTAAATACATGAATGAGCCACACAAAATGCTTCATTTGGTTTGAGGTCCTTTTAGCCTTTGGATTAAGTGTTAATTAGAGGCTAATGGAGTTTGAAAGAGACATTAGAAGAATCTCCTCCTCCAGGTATCACCGCCTCCACTAAACACAGAGGCAATAATCTCACCAAATGCCAATGTATCCATGTGAACATTAATTAATTACAGTACACATAAGTGTGATTATTATTCTTCCCATGATGATTTGAAGATCTCACATTACTTTAATAAATATTGTTAAAGTTGTCAGGGTTATAAATTGAGAAGAAAAACGATACAGTTAGAAAAACATAACACAGGTCATCATCCTGAGGACAGAGGGTAGAAGGCCTGAGTAACTCCACCTGACAGAGATGTATCTTCACACTTCAGGGGCTCACATAAAGAATTGATTTTCCCAAAGAACGATTTCTCACACTACATCATTTCCTAAAGTACATGACACCATTGCTGAGCTGAACAGATACCTCCATGAAGAACAGGAGAACTGCTTGGGTTAATGCAACTGGTTGGGTTCACTTTGGGGAACAACACACCTTCTCAC
>JAOPFK010000578.1:0-12190 GCA_026122265.1 Ammodytes dubius
ATACATTTCTTGAGTCAGATGTGTCTAACAGGTCTCTAGATAGTTACACTAGATCTGGTTTGCACATTATCCAATATTATTATTAAATCTTATATAATCCTTTGCACAAAATACAAGTTTGAATTCTAATATTTTTTAACCTCAGCACGGTGCTCTTCACAAGGCATCTCATGAATCCACGCTTCCAGCATGAACATGCTACATATTACGTTTGACCGTCTCAGTTGAAAGTCTTTCCCACATCTCTGGAGAGTTCATTGTCCCTCTTCACCTGAGATTCTCAGCCATCTCTCCATTATTCTGTTCATTCTCTCCATACAACAATTCATCCATTCTTTCATCCTTCCATCCTTGTTCAACCTCCGCCCCATGTCATTTTTTTCTCTCTCCTATCTTTTCTCTCCCTACGGTTTCCACATGGTTGAGGTGTGTTGAGCTCGAGACATTATGCACATGTGAGATTGTTTGACCTGGAAATGGCTTTACACAGTGTGAAAGGACTCCAGCAGAGCTTCCCCTCGTACATTACAGCTCCACCTGTCAAGAGTACAGGCCTGTAGTTGATGATAGTTCAGATCACCAGAAGGATTCACACATAACATAGACATGGGCCGGTATGATATTCTTACGGTACCACAACCTTAAGCAAAATGGCCGCGGTTTCACAGTATCACGGTATTGTGATTACAGCTCTCAACTGTGTTCATTTGAAATGTCTGGGGAAAAACAAAAACAAATATTTCCCGCCTGAACGTAATTTTTTATTTTTTCAGCAAAATATAGAATATTCTGAACATTAATAAACTTGTTTGATAACAATAATTTGAATTATTCTAAACAAAGTTGAAATAAAAGCAATCCTTTTTAAGTGAGCAGCTAATCAATGTTTTTAGAGACATATCTAGATATTTCTCTTCTAGTAAAAGTGGTTATGATGCAGGAACATTAATACACTTGAATGTTAACATCCTGTGTGTTCTATTACCTTAGAACGGACCTCCATATCGTGATATACCTTGAAACAGGTTATCGTCCGATGCCTATTCAAACAGAACCATTGAGATCAATGTCATTTAGTTACATTAAAAAAAAATTGTATTGAAGTTCATGCCGTTATAACACATTTTAAAAAACAGCCAAGCCTTTTTCAGAAAAATATCTTAACTGCAGTGACCTTTAGAATAAATTGGACCAGGAATTGTATACGCATCTGTTAGCAATGATAGCACAAGACGGAGTGGCTTATACCCAATCAACATAAATACCACATATGCTACGTATTCCAAATATTAAATAACTTTCGTTGCAGTGAGTGCAACAAGGGGCAGGATTACATTGATGAAATAACACATTTGAGAAACGTAAGTAAGTATATTTTTAACAGGTTGACTGCATAACTTCTGATTACTATCGATGTGCTTTACCCGTGCCAAATGTAGGAAGTGCCATTGCTATAAGCTGCTAATGTTTATAATATGGACTGGAAGCTACTTTATTTGTTTTATGACTTTGTTTTCTTGCTGACTCTTTATAGTATTTTGAAATGTCGGAACCTCTGAATCATTTGGCAGGCTTGAGAAGCTTAAATCTAGTGTCGGGCCGGCATACATCTCAGCCTGCTTTTCATTTCCCTTTTTGAGGAGTCTATCAATTTTGGTACCTCAACTTAAAGTTGAGGCTAATTATTCAATTAGCGGAATCATCGTTTGGTGGAAGATTAATGAAACTATTTTGATGATTCATTGTCATTCATCAAGCAATCATGGGACACACACTTTCAACTTGAAAGATTTGATGCTTTTCTGTTTTCTCAGGGAAACTGCCTTTTTTTTCTCTTTTTACTATTTCTGACTTTAGAATGAACATATTGTAAGGGTTGCACATACCGAATATGCAGGTTTTGCCAGTCATCACTACAACATCAGTGCCATGCACGTTTTTAAGAAATCATATTATAGACTAGCATGGTATTAAAGCTATAGTGTGTAACTTTTTCATATAAACAAATGTCGGTTACAGTCTTACTTCATGTGGATGCAGCAACAGTGTTTGTGTAATTACTAAGAATTCCTCATGGGGCCAACATAAGTTACACACTATAACTTTAAGGGAATCACACACATTTTATTTCGGAGGCAATAGTTGAATGTCCTAAGCCCTTCAGCCCTGTTGGCTCTGTAGTGGAAACCTGACTAATGAGGGTATTAACAGTCAATCTGCCGCGTCTGAGTCATTGGCCGCTGTGGAGTTTAAGTTCTAACTAAATAAGACACTATACTGTGCGTGTTTGTGTGTGTGTGTTTGAGAGCGAGAGAGATGTGACTCCTCTCTCCCACTGAGGACTTTAGAGGTACTTTAATAGTCAGCCATTAATCCAAAGGTTGAGTCATCCTTGCCTGCAGAGGCACTAAATTCCTGCTCCCCTCGACACCAAGCTCTACAGCACTCGCAGCAACTAGAAATCTCATGTTGGCGCCTTTTGGGAAAAGCAAGATGTTTACCCATTAAATATGTTTGTAGTTGGATTCTGCACAAAGCATTAACTAATAAAGTAGCATCATGTGGCCAGTCCTTAGTTCATTTTTGTATTGGAAGGACTAGAGTCCTTTTATAAAATATTGAATAACAAAATCTTGGCTCCAAATAGTCAGTGTTAATATTTTCCTGGTTTAAAAATTCAGATTTAAACAGGTGTTCTTTTGGACAGACAAGTTGGTTTAGGATTGAGGATGATTGAAAATTGAACTTTTTTTTAATAAAAACCTAATGTGTATAACCTCGTAATAATAATAAATATATAGCCGCTTAACAAAATATGCAGTGTGCCAGTATGGTCAGTGTGGTTGTTTTTCTGTGCGTAACTCAATGATTTTGGAGAAAATCTAGTCTTTTTTTGGCATATGAATTGATTAGGTCATTTGATTGACTGAGATCATGTCTAATTACCCTCTGAGTTTCCTTCCACTTTGTCCAAACCACTCTCTAAATAGATTGCTGCACCTGTACTTTATTATTCCTAACTGCCCTCTTACATGTGACGAATCAATCAGGTCCCTAGTCCTTTGACATCATAACAACTTGCCTGTGGTAGAGTGTCAAATCAAACCATTTTTGCTATTGCTTTAACATTCTCTGCATCCAAAACACATAGTGATAATTAGGGCTAAGTGATATGGCCAAAAGTGTTATATTATAATATCCATAGAAATCAAGATAAATCGTTAGTTCTTTCAAGTTTGAAAAACTTTTCTTATGTGTTACTGTCACTTATTTTGCTGGTATTTTTTTAATAAAAATGTATCTAGTATCTATATTAATAAGGCGAGGAGATGTGTCAAGATCTGTGGGGGAAGGGAAAAATCTCAGAATTTTTACATTTTTAGGAAAAATAGAGACGAGCAGCCCAGTCATGACTGAAGTCACTTTAAAGGTGGTATTGACCAGCTGGATTTATATCATCAGTGGCTGTGGTCAGACTCGCTGTCCCTAAACCCTTTCCCTCACCATGCTGTTTTAGACTTTTAGGGCACCTGTTCCTACATTTGCTCTCTCTCTCTCTCTTTCTGTCTTTCTGTCTCTCTGTCTCTCTCTCTCTCCCTCTCTCTCTCTTGCCCACCTGCGGGTGTCAAAGAGTGATGTCACATGCTGGGTGTTCTCGTAAATTCTACTTCAGGCACATGACACACACACACACACACACACACACACACACTCTCACACACTCTGGTGTTGCACACCTGGGAAATGTTGTATGAATAAATACATTTAGCAAACACCCACAGAGCGAGTCTGTGTGTGCACGCACATGTGTTTTTATGCTTTTGAATAAAATACCTTAACACAGACGGACACACACACACATAGTTTGATTTATTGCTTTCAGCATCTGGTTGTAAAATATGTGTGACCAAGCAATCCTCCCGAGTCACCCTAGTTATAGTGGAAGCCTGGTGAATACAGGAAAGGAGAGATGAATGGAGGAGAGAAGAGAAAGCTGGAAATGGGGAAAGGAAATGAGTGGAGGGGAGGTAAGACCAAGTAATGCTGGATAGCTGGCTAGCTCAGTAGGTAAAACCACCGAGTTTGGTTAAGAAAAACCAGGGTTCAGCTCTAGGTCAGGGTGGGGCAATTCCTGTGAGGGCCCTTAGGCCAGACTCTTTATGCTAAAATGTTGTTAGTATAAAAGCGTATGATAAATGACTCGTAATGTAATAAAGCCAAAAATACTCAACAAATTCAGGTACAATGTGTGTCATAATCATTCAAGCCCATGACAGTAACAATATCATATGCTGTGTCATGGCAGATATTTATTTTATTTGACATTATTTGTTCATTTGTTTTAATATAATAATATATAATTTAATATAAAATGTAAATGTAAAAACAGTGGTACGGTCCTTTTCAGGAACGTTGCGCCCTACAGTTTTTATGATGTAATGATTGAAAGTGCAGAGAAAGAGGAGGACAGGTAGTCAGTGAGGATGAAGGGGTGAGGGCAGATCTGTTTATTGAAACCTGGAGGACAAAATGGCTTTCTTTGCCTCTCGCTTCGTAAATGTCACATGCCAAACTCGGCCCACTGTGTGTGTGTGTGTGTGTGTCTGTGCGTGAGTAGATGTGTGAATGAGTGAATGCATGGGTGGTCAACATAAACCAGCTCTGTGGGGCCACATCTTCGGTAGCTGACAGAGGACAATAGACAGATGTCACTTTTCTCTGCCTCTCATATAAACCCCATGTCTGGTTTCCATCAAATGTAACCATCCTGTGTGCAAAGCGGAGGTAAATAAAAAGGGGGTTTCAGTAAATGAGAAGCAAACATAAAAACAGCAGGTGATTTAAAAAAAAAAGTATCAAAGCAAGTTATACCAGGCAGGGTTAAGCTGTATGTCACGAAAAAGGGTGCGTGCATATTCTGCTGGATTGTTTCAGCCTTTTATGTGTTAAAAAAGCCAGAGGTGATTCCTTTCTTAATGCTGTGCAGGCTTTTGCAAACCAAGCTAACCTAATGAATATGTACAAAGTCCATTTTGATGAAAATGTTCCGCCCTTGACTCTTCGTGTGGCTCTGTCTGTTTTCTCCCATTGTACCTGCAGACATCCCAGGATGCACATCAACACAGGCCTTGTGGACGCTCACCTCTACTGTCTGAAGAAAGCTGTGGTGGACTTTCTTGTTGAAAACAAGTGAGTTCTTCACTTATGTATGACAATGAATACAGGAATGAACATATACACGTTTCATCCTTGAACTTGAATCTATTGAAAACAAGCACTGTATGTCTGCAGTGTGAGGGTAAAAAGAGCATGCAGAAACTTGGACATAAACCCACACAGTCTAACAGACATTCAGATGTTGCAGCTTAATCTGTAGCAAGTGTTCAACATGGGTTACATGGTGTGTTGGGCTTTGAAAGGTCCTGTTAGCAGGGTATTCTAGCGAGGTGTTAATTTGTTTTACTATGTGCCACTGAGGCAGGCTGTTAGGCCTTTAGCCTCTCAAGTGAAGCGGTGTCACACAAGGAGCCTGCTGTAGCCGCCCAGGCAATGGATGCAGACTCTGAATGTTAGACTGAAAATCAAAGGATCTAAATAATTTCGACTTGAATTAATATGTTTTTCACTTGAAATTGGTGTTAGTAATGACATGATGTCATTAGGTAAGATCACCTATTGATTTAGTACAATCCACAAAAGGCCTCATAGTTTGACGGAAGTATGAACGTCAATAAAGAAATTGCAAAATAAAATGCATTAGTTATTTCTCCTCGGAGAATGGTTAAGGTAGCCAAGCGGTAACAGCGCTTGCAATTGATTGTAATGTTGCTGTTTCGATTCCAGCTGGCGACATTTGTTGCATGTCACTCCCCTCACTCTCTCCCAAATGTTTCCTAGATACAGTATGCTTAACTATCCATTAAAGGTGAAGTCAGCGATTCTATAAAATAACATCTGTTGCCAAAATCACTTTTTCTTGGAATATCTCCTCACGACTCGCTACCTGTCCGTATTGGGTGTGGGCTGTGAAAAAATATGGAGATAATACACAGCCTAAGCTATGTAAATGGGTATGTAAACAAGGGGTATATATATGAAGGTATTATTGTAGCATAAGTCTTTAGCACATGCAACTGCAGATTTCGAATGCGTAAACTGAAGTCACAAATGTGTAACAGTAGATTTGAAGTCGTAACTATTTGTTTTGCATGTGTACTCCAAAGTCACAAATGTGTAACAGTAAATTTGAAGTCGTAAATATTTTTTCTACCATTGTGGACACAAAATAGGGGCTACGAGTTCACAAATCGTTGTTACGGGTGCACAAATCCTATCCTGTGCATCGCAACTTCAGAGAGTCATGCACTCGACAATTTTGCTACAATCATTGCAGCACAGTTGGTGCAAAACACATTTGCACACCCGTGTTTTATAATGTGAGAACATGCCCCCAATTTGTGCATTCGTAAACCCAAATGTGAACTAACGCATCAGAAGTTGCACATCTGTGAAAAATTTCCTCTCAAATAAAATGATATCGAGCACAGCATTTTAATGAGCGAGCACAAATCGATGATACAACTGCTCAAATCTGTTCCTACAAGTCTCAGCTGAGGGTTTTCTCTGCTCGAATCTGCTCCTGCAAGTCTCGGCTGTGGGTTTTTTTGCAGGTAGATTTGCACCACACCCATGTGGTAAATGTGGTGCAAAAGTGTTTCGTATGCGTAGATGCCTAGAAGCCGTGTGCGTAGATGCCTAGAAGCCGTGTGCGTCGGTGGGGCGGTCCCGCCCATAATTTCATAATCCAATGAAAATCGCCGTTACGGGTGCATTTCTCAAATTGCACTGGGACCAATCGCAGCCATGGACCTATACAGATCGCAGCAGAGCGTACTGTCTGTACGCGGGACGACGCTGAAGTTGGCAGCTGATTCGCAGCAGCCAATTCGGCAGTTAAGGAAAAGTTAAGGGATTCTTAAGGAGCGGCGAAGTGACTGATTCTCCGTTGTTTAACCTCCTAAATCGCCGCAGTAAAGCCACATTAATTAGTCTAGATTATCTAAGAGAGTCTAACCATTCTTTAAAAACTGTTTAAAATTGATTTAACCTTTATTAAGTTAGTTTAAAAGAAAGAGAGGGGAGATTTCACTGCTTTTTTTGCATCTGGACCACATTAAAACTGGTCCTGATTGAAAACCACTGCACCTAGACTCTTCAAATCTTGACTAGATTATCATAATGAAGCTATAGATTATAGGAAACATAGTTTCTGATTTGTGAAACTTTTTTTCTATTTGTGAAAATGAAATAAAGGCACATGTCAACGCTTTTTTGGGGTACAGACCGCATTAGAACTGGTCCTGATTGAAAACCACTGCACCTAGACTCTTCAAATCTGGACTAGAATATCACAGAGAGGCTATACATTATGGAAAACATAGTTTCTGATTTGTGAAACTTTTTTCCTATTTGTGAAAATGCAATAAAGTTACATTTCATGTTTTTTTGGGGGTCCAGACCGCATTAGAACTGGTCTTGATTGAAAACCACTGCACCTAGACTCTTCCAATCTGGACTAGAATATCACAGAGAGGCTATACATTATGGAAAACATAGTTTCTGATTTGTGAAACTTTTTTCCTATTTGTGAAAATGCAATAAAGATACATTTCAAGGTTTTTTTGGGGTCCAGACCGCATTAGAACTGGTCCTGATTGAAAACCACTAAACCTAGAGTCTTCCAATCTGGACTAGAATATCACAGAGAGGCTATACATTATGGAAAACATAGTTTCTGATTTGTGAAACTTTTTTCCTATTTGTGAAAATGCAATAAAGATACATTTCAAGGTTTTTTTGGGGTCCAGACCGCATTAGAACTGGTCCTGATTGAAAACCACTAAACCTAGAGTCTTCCAATCTGGACTAGAATATCACAGAGAGGCTATACATTATGGAAAACATAGTTTCTGATTTGTGAAACTTTTTTCCTATTTGTGAAAATGCAATAAAGGCACAGGTCAAGGCTTTTTTGGGGTCTAGACTGCATTAGAACTGGTCTTGATTGAAAACCACTGCAACTAGACTCTTCAAATCTTGACTAGAATATCACAGTGAGGCTATACATTATAGAAAAACATAGTTTCTCATTTGTAAAACTTTTATTCTATTTGTGAAAATGAAATAAAGGCACATGTCAACGCTTTTTTGGGGTACAGACCGCATTAGAACTGGTCCTGATTGAAAACCACTGCACCTAGACTCTTCAAATCTGGACTAGAATATCACAGAGAGGCTATACATTATGGAAAACATAGTTTCTGATTTGTGAAACTTTTTTCCTATTTGTGAAAATGCAATAAAGTTACATTTCAAGTTTTTTTTGGGGTCCAGACCGCATTAGAACTGGTCCTGATTGAAAACCACTGCACGTAGACTCTTCAAATCTGGACCAGAATATCACAGTGAGGCTATAGATTATAAAAAAACATAGTTTCTGATTTGAGAAACTTTTTTTCTATTTGTGAAAATGAAATAAAGGCAGATGTCAACGCTTTTTTGGGGTCTAGACCACATTAGAACTGGTCCTGATTGAAAACCACTGCACCTAGACTCTTCAAATCTCGACTAGTTTATCACAGTGAGGCTATATAATGTAGGCATATAGGTACCTGATCTATAAAACTATGCTTTATAAAGCATAGTTCAATAGACCAGGTAGCTACGCAGCAGTGTTCGTGCATGTCTGTATGTGTGTGGGGGGCCTTAGAGGCCACTCATGAAGCCCCAGCTAGTAATGCTGTTGTTTTACAATTGCTTTTGTATTTCTCCCCTACCAGTTGAGGGGCCCATGATGATGTAATTCCTTATATTTAGGCTATTCCTTTTTGGAACCTTTTATTGACATGAGTGACTGAGCTCTTTGACTATAAGACATGTAAAGTTATCAGTACCTTAGCTTAGGGCCCCCTTGAGCCCTTGTGCCCCTGGGCCTGGTAGCACGCACAAGCATTATTTATTTAAATAATAATAATATAATAGAAAATTCAATTTAAACGGGTGAAACATAGTTAAGGCCATTACTGCATTATCATTTTGGTTGTGTGACATTGACTGTAAATCTGGCTGAACAGAAGTGTGTGTGTGTCTGTGTGTCTGTGTGTGTGTGTGTGTGTGTGTGTGTGTGTGTGTGTGTGTGTGTGTGTGTGTGTGTGTGTATGAGGAAGGGATGGGGGGATGTTCATGTGCACGATGTGGCTCTTTGGATTAACACAGTAAAAAATGTGGCGCTTTTCCACCGGAAATGTAGCTCGACTCGACTCAACTCGACTCAGTTTAACTTGGTTTGGTAGCAGCACGGGTCGTTTTCCACCGAAAATAGTACCTCCTGAACGTGGGCGGGGTTGTCGTAAGGGGCTGAAAGCCAACTCTGGAGTCAAGTAGCAAAGCAGAAATTACGAGCAGCGGTGGAAACGCCAAAAATGCGAGTTGAGTCGAGTCGAGTCGAGCTGATACCATGCGGTGGAAAAGCGCCATTAGTGTCTGACTGGTTGGCCACCCCTGATTTACAGTTTCAAAGTATCATGTCAGTTTTGTTTTTGAATTTGTTTACAACAACTATAATTTCTCTCTCAAGAACAGGATTGAGGTACATTGAGCTGTTGTGTATCATGAGGTGAGGATTATCAATATAGTCCAGATTTGAAGAGTCCAGGTGCAGTGGTTTTCAATCAGGACCAGTTCTAATGTGGTCTTGACCCCAAAAAAGCGTTGACATTTGCCTTTATTGCATTTTCACAAATAGGATAAAAATTTCACAAATCTGAAACTAAGTTTTCCATAATGTATAGCCTCTCTGTGATATTCTAGTCCAGATTGGAAGACTCTAGGTGCAGTGGTTTTCAATCAGGACCAGTTCTAATGCGGTCTGGACCCCAAAAAAAACATGAAATGTAACTTTATTGCATTTTCACAAATAGGAAAAAAGTTTCACAAATCAGAAACTATGTTTTCCATAATGTATAGCCTCTCTGTGATATTCTAGTCCAGATTTGAAGAGTCTAGATGCAGTGGTTTTCAATCAGGACCAGTTCTAATGCGGTCTTGACCCCAAAAAAACCTTGAAATGTATCTTTATTGCATTTTCACAAATAGGAAAAAAGTTTCACAAATCAGAAACTATGTTTTCCATAATGTATAGCCTCTCTGTGATATTCTAGTCCAGATTGGAAGAGTCTAGGTGCAGTGGTTTTCAATCAAGACCAGTTCTAATGCGGTCTGGACCCCCAAAAAAACATGAAATGTAACTTTATTGCATTTTCACAAATAGGAAAAAAGTTTCACAAATCAGAAACTATGTTTTCCATAATGTATAGCCTCTCTGTGATATTCTAGTCCAGATTGGAAGACTCTAGGTTTAGTGGTTTTCAATCAGGACCAGTTCTAATGCGGTCTGGACCCCAAAAAAACCTTGAAATGTATCTTTATTGCATTTTCACAAATAGGAAAAAAGTTTCACAAATCAGAAACTATGTTTTCCATAATGTATAGCCTCTCTGTGATATTCTAGTCCAGATTTGAAGAGTCTAGGTGCAGTGGTTTTCAATCAGGACCAGTTCTAATGCGGTCTGTACCCCAAAAAAGCGTTGACATGTGCCTTTATTTCATTTTCACAAATAGAAAAAAAGTTTCACAAATCAGAAACTATGTTTTCTATAATCTATAGCTTCACTATGATAATCTAGTCAAGATTTGAAGAGTCTAGGTGCAGTGGTTTTCAATCAGGACCAGTTTTAATGTGGTCTAGATGCAAAAAAAGCAGTGAAATCTCCCCTCTCTTTCTTTTAAACTAACTTAATAAAGGTTAAATCAATTTTAAACAGTTTTTAAAGAATGGTTAGACTCTCTTAGATAATCTAGACTAATTAATGTGGCTTTACTGCGGCGATTTAGGAGGTTAAACAACGGAGAATCAGTCACTTCGCCGCTCCTTAAGAATCCCTTAACTTTTCCATAACTGCCGAATCGGCTGCTGCGAATCAGCTGCCAACTTCAGCGTCGTGTACGCGGGAGACTTTCTTTCTGGAGAAGTGAAGAGTGCATCGTACTGGACTGAGGTGTGTATCCTATTATGTTAAATGAAATGACTTAGTTCAAGTAAATTCCCCCCCAAAGTATTGCACTAACATGCCGCAAATGCCCTTCAATGTATTTTAATGGTCGCCACAACATAAATTCTGAAATGTCTATGCTGCCAGTGAAATCCGTTTGAAATCCATATTAACTTCTGTGAGCGTTTCAATAGCCTATCTGATCATCAGTGCATCTTAATGAAAGAGAGACGACAAAAACAAACATAAATGGTCATTATCACAGGTTTAGTGGCTTGATTTATTCACCAGTTAACTCAGGCACTGAGTAACATGAAAGTAAACACATACAGCGGCCAAATAATGTTTGATAGCAGCACAGGGATCTAGTAAAGATGAAAAATCCGTCAACAGATTTACTGATTGTTTTGTTATTTTATTGTAAAGTATATTGTATTGTATTGTATGCTGCATATTCAAGAAGTAGCTAGGGGGGAATCATCACATACCCACTATTAAAGAGGGTCGCGAACTATAAAGGACCTGGCCATATCACTGGCATGAGCCGATCATGCACCTGGCCATATCACACCGGCATGAGCCGATCATGCGCTCGGTGCATGCTCATGCGCGCTTATTTATTAGGAGCGGAGCCGTTAACTGCCGGAGAGAGTAAAGGAGAGAAAGAAAGGCAGCAGAGCGATTGTGTTTGCGGACGGAGTTTGGAGTTTTCCCTAAAAAGAATTGTGCGTCGTTGAAGATTTGTAAGTGACGAGTTGTTGTTTGTATATTTTTTGTTAAGTAGCCTATCTAAGCAACTGTTGAATGTTGTAAAGTCCCGTTTTAGAGCCTCGCGTAGCCTACTTACCGTCTTTTGATACCGTTTGTAGCCTATTTGATGTCAGTTACTTCTCCCTAGTATTTTACCGGGGCATTTATGCTGTTAGGTGAATGTTAGCATCTTCTGTTAACTGTTAATCCCATGTGAAGGCCTACTGGCAATAATGCATATCCTGTTATTGAATTGTATAATCATTTTCCCTATGTTAATTACTAGACTTTCTGCTAGTTGTGTGTGCATGCATTATAAAATGTATGGG
>JAOPFK010000581.1:2500-14693 GCA_026122265.1 Ammodytes dubius
CACACACACACACACACACACACTGGATATCTTTCACAGGTCAAAAGCTCATTACAGCATCCGTCAACGTTGAGCTGAAAAGAGGCTTTAAACGTTTAACTACAAAACACATGGTTGTTTCACTTTACTGGACTATAACTGATATACTACTGTATGTTACAAAGCAGTATTCTATGTATTGCTTGTAATTTCCTTGTCAATAACCCTGCGTTCCGAATCACATACTCTTTCTTTTTACTACACTACATACTAAAGTACAGAAGAGTTTTAGTCTTTTTACTACACTACATACTAAAGTACAGAAGAGTTTTTAGGGCCATGGGAGAGAGAAAAAAAATCAAATAAGGAAGATTTTTTTTCATTATGTCGAGAAATGTCAAGAATAAAGACGAATACTCCAAAATGCTATTAGAGTTAGTGGGGGCATTTATGTATTTTCAGCATACTACAATTGATGTGCATGTATTGGGACATCCTAAATCTTTTTCTGGCGTACTAAATAGTAGGGAAGTATGGGGATTGGAACGCAGGGTTCTAAATGCTTATCTTGACCTAACACTACTATGAAGTTTCCGTTGGCATTTCTGACCAGTCACACAATTTGATGTCAACCATTCTGTTCTTACAATACTGAAGGGTGTGAATTTAAAAATTATATTAAAGGTGCTCCGAGGAACTTTCAGTTTGTGTTCATTCTAGCGCCCCCTTTGGACAATAGCGGTAGTGTTTTTACTATGCCAGCTGTTGTTCCAGGGTGAGCGTATATACCCATGACAAAGGCATTAAGAAACACTATATAAAAATAGTAATCTTTGCACTGATGGTCTCGTTTGCTGTTACATGTCATTCATGATCATCAAAGAAAAAAATTAGACTGTTGCAGAAATCCAGTTCCTTATTTGAGCTACACACACACACACACACACACACACACACACACACACACACACACACACACACACACACACACACACACACACACAACACACACACACACACACAATGAGACTGTTTCAGAAATATTTTTAAAAGTTCCTCGTAGCACCTTTTAAACATACTTACCTGCACAGACTGATTATATAATTTCATGCATGTTGAGTTGTTGTACAAAAAAATCTACAATGTCTATTCTATATTTTATAAGATAGTAAATGTTTAATGTTCTTAAGGATTTGTATTGTATATATTGACTCAACACGTCTGCATGCTTCAGTTCTGGTTGTATGACAGATGTGATACTCTGATAAAGTGCCTGTAACTATTTTTTCCAGTTGAAAAAAAAACATGTTGACGGAATAAGATGATTTGAATTAAAATGTGCATGAAGCCTTCTTGTTGTTCCTTTGGGGGCGACTGTGGCTCAGGTGGTAGAGCGGGTCGGCCGATGATCAAAGGGTTGGAGGTTCGATCCCCGCCCCGCCACCTGTGTCATAGTTGTTGTGTCCTTGGGCAAGACACTTAACCCACCTTGCCTCGTGTGAATGTCGATAGTTAGCCTGCTATCGGTGTACGAATGTGCGTGGGAATGGGAACAGGTCTCCCTTGAAAAAGAGTCTCCGGTCTCAATGGGATTTACCTGTAGAAATAAAGGTTAAAACATTTTTTTTTTAAATGCTGATTGCGATGCATGGGAGGTTTTTTTGGACTAGACAGGGCAAGATTCTGATAATGTCAAGGCCCGAAACCAGGGGAAAACATTTTGTAATATTATGATAAATTAATGTGGTCATTTTGCAAGAATTTGTTTTGTAATAATGTTACAAGAATAAAGTTGGAAGTTTACGATACAGAGAGAGAGAGAGAGAGGGAGAGAGAGAGTGAGTGAGAGAGAGAGAGAGAGAGAGAGAGAGAGAGAGAGAGAGGGAAAGAGAGATAGGGATTTTGTGGTTGCCAAAATAAAAAACGGAGAAGATCCCTACTGTGGTAACGTCTGTCTGCCATCTGTTGTCTTGGGTTTGTCTCTCCGCTCTAAAGCTCTGCTGGTTAGATGTCTTATAATGTCTTAATACAGAGAATGAGGTCATAGCTAACAACAACAATACACGCACACACACACACACACACGCTCAGATACAAACAAACACACATGCACGCACACAACACGCACACACACACGCACAAAGACACACATAAACACACACACACAAACACACACACACACATTCAAACACTCACACAGACAAACACACACACACACAGACAAACACATACTCAGATACAAACACATACACACACACACTCAGATACAAACACACACACTCAGATACAAACACAAACACACACACACATACACTCCCAGACACGCATGCACACACGCAACACACACACACACTGACACAGACAAACGCACACAGACAAACACATACTCAGATACAAACACACACACACACACACTCCCAGACACGCATGCACACACAAACACACACAGTCACACACAAACGCACACACACTTCATCCCCCTGTGTTATTGGTGGTGGATTACAGATTATAAGGAAAGTATTTTGACGGTTTTTAAGTGTTTTGGGAGAATTTATCCGGATCTTTTGGCACCAGATGCTTCGGTTTATAGTTTGAGATTTTGGGCTTAAGACACACACCACACACACACACACACAACACGCAAACACACACACACACACACACACACACACACCACACACACACACACACACACAACACACACACACACACACACATAAAACACACACACACACACGCAAACACACACACACACACACACGCAAACACACACATACACACACACACTCAGATACACACACACACACACACACGCACACACACACAGGCTGGAATTCACTGTTTGTTTACATCACTCTTTATTAGCGATGTAGTTACAACAATACTGCAAATGAACACAATTTGACTCTTTTAGCTAATGTTTTAATGTTACCATTTTTGATACGCGTACTAACTATATTATAAGATAATTTTTTTATAATTCGAAAGGTGAAGCGTATATACTTTGCATATGTTTTTATTATCCCAGTTCAACACTTAAATACCTACTTCACCGGTTGGAATATGAAGGTGTATTGTACTCTGAGATCCTATTTAGTATAAATGTGCAAAAAAAATTGAAATCGGATCATTTTAGCCTGAGAAAAGGCAGAAAGAGTGTTTTATGGTCTCACTGTCTAACCCTACAGTTTCCTTCTTTTTTTTTTTTTTTTTGTATAATTCTTTTTATTTTGCTTTTTTTTTTTGTAACAATAATCAAACAAACAAACAACACCAGACAATACATACAAACTAAGAAAAGACAGAAAAAAAATAAAAAAAAGGACAAATGTGTATGTTGTTCATTATTGCATGATCACACACACAGACACACAGACACACAGACACACACACACACACACACACACACACACACACACACACACACACACACAACAGACACACACAGACACACACACACACACGCGCAACATTTAAAGACACACAAAAAGAAAAATCCATGTCCTGCGATCTCCACCGTAGTTCCCCCCTCCCTTCTCAGCAATGCTACAAGCTTTATTTCTCATAGTGCCTCATAGATGTGTGTCCATACTTCATTAAATTGATTTGTTTTGTTGTTGTCTTCGGATAATGTATTTTCTATGGTCAGATAATATTTCATAAGTTCTTTCCAATTCTTTAATGTAGGAGCCTCTGCATCTTTCCAGTATTTTAAAATTAGTTTCTTGTAAACAAGGGAAGAAAACATAATTTGCCATCCCGTAGGGTACCTTACACCCTCAGGGTTCTGAAAAATGCACAGCTGAGCTGAGAACTGCATTTTTGTTTTACAAATGGTTGATATCCATTCTTGGATTTCATTCCATCCTTTGTTCACTTTCATACAATGCCAAAAGGCGTGTATGAGGGAGTCTTGAGAGCCACACTTCACACACTGGTCAGAGGAGTCAGCATAAAACTTATGTAATTTATCTCTAGTATAATATATTCTTGTCATTAGTTTATATTGTATTAACCTGAGATTTTCATTAGTGGTAATTTTATTTGTAAGATACAAGCATTTCTTCCATTTTATATTGGCTTCTTTGAATTGGAGATCTTTATTCCATTGTTCATAGAGCTTATGCATTGAGTAGTGTTTAGATTCTTCCTTCAAAAGAATATTATATATGCTACCAATTAACTGTTTCTTCTTTCCTTTTTTAAACATAACCTCCTCAAATGGTCCTTGAACCAAATCATATTGTAAGTTAAAGTTTTCCATTATCCAATTTTTTAACTGTAAATATCTAAACGATTCTTGGTTTGACAGTTTGAATTTATTCTGAAGCTCTGTGAATGGTTGAACCCTATTGTGCGAAATTAGATCTGACAATTGATTAATTCCCCTTGTACTCCAAGTGCTCCAATTGAGCTCTTCATTCTGGATTTTAATTGATGGATTATTCCAAAGTTCTGTGTTCCTAGGGATACTAATCTGCGCTCCAAGTATTTTTTCAATTTTGTTCCATGATTTTAAAGTGCTATTTGTAACAAAGTTTGATACTTTTATATTGTGTTTTGTAAACAAAGCTGTGAACAGTGTTTGGGGTTTTAAATGGTTACTTTCTATATCAATCCAGGGTTCTTCAGATGTATTATTGATTATCCGATCTATGTAAAACATCTGTGATGCATAGAAGTACAGTTCTAAATTTGGAAGTTTAAGACCACCTTCTGTTCTTACATTTTGAAGAAGAGTTCTACTCAGTCGATGTGCTTTATTGGACCAGACAAACGAGGTGAGTAAAGAGTTTAGTTGTGTGAAGAATTTTTTTGGAGGAATTAAAGGTATTGTTTGGAAGATAAAGAGAAATTTTGGTAACCACATCATTTTAAAAAGATTTATCCTTCCAATTATATTTATGGGCAGGTCTGACCATTTCTTAATACTAATTTTTAATTCATTTATTAGAGAGATAAAGTTATCTTTGTATAATTGTGTTTTTTCAGGGCTTATGATGCAACCTAAGTACTTTAACTTTTTTTTCCACTGAAGGTTCTTTAAATCATCTGGGATGCACGTTCCTTTATTAATTTGCATCAGTTCAGTTTTTTCAATATTCATTTTATAACCAGATATTTTAGAAAATTCGTCTATGATCTTCATTACCTTTGGAAGAGATGTTTTAATATTAGTTAAATATAACAATAAATCATCAGCAAATAGACTCAGTTTATATTTTTGTTTATCTACCCTAATACCACTCACTTCTTCTGTTTGTCTAATTTTCTGAGCCAAGGGTTCAATGGCCAACGCAAATAAGGAGGGGGATAACGGGCATCCTTGTCTAGTGCCTCTTTCTAACCTAAATATTTCAGATAAAGTCCCATTAACATAAACCTGTGATGTTGGTAATTTATAAATCGTCTTTATCATGGTAATTATTTCATCAGGAAATCCAAATAATTCTAATACTTTAAAAAGATATACCCATTCTACACGGTCAAAGGCTTTCTCTGCATCCACAGCCATCAATGTCAGATCAATCTTTTGCCTTTTAGCATATTGAATTAATGATATACAAGTTCTAATATTAGTTTTGAGACTCCTATTTTGTATAAAGCCAGTTTGATTATGGTGGATTATATCAGGTAATAATTTGGCTATACGATTATTTAGGACTTTGGTAATAATCTTATTGTCACTATTTATTAAACTTATAGGTCGAAAATCAGATGGTTTGTTGCACTCCCGTCCTGGTTTTGGTATCACGTTAATAATTGTTTGATACATTGTTTGTGGAAGAGCCTGGTGCTTCCATGCATTATTAATAACTTTCAATAATAGTGGGTTAATCTGTGTCCAGAATATAGAATAGAATTCAATTGGGAAACCATCATTTCCTGATGCCTTTTTTGGGAGAAAACCATCAATTGCACTTTTGACTTCTGATATTGTTATTTCCTTTTTTAGGTCTTCTTTTTGTTCATCAGAGAGACATTTAAGTTTAACTGACTTTAGAAAGGGCATTGGGTCAGATTTCTCAGTTATATCAGATTTATATAAATTTCCATAGAATGTTGCAAATTTCTTATTAATTATTTCATTGTCTATAATTAGCTTGTTGGAAGTGTCCTTTAATACTACGTTGTGCCTTTTAACTACTCTTTTAACTAAGGCGCTCAGTTGTTTACCCGTTTTATTAGCCGTTATATTACGATATTTTATTTGAGTTATGCTTAATGTCTTGAACCTTTTTAAGTAGAAGATTATCATATTCTAATTTTAATTTTTGCAGTTTTTTTCATCTCTTTATCTAGTTCTTTCTTCTTTCTAGCTGAAAATGATATCATTATCCCTCTTATATACGCCTTAAATGTATCCCATATAATATCTATTGGAGGACTATCAGTAGAAGAAGCGTTATCTATATTCGTGCTTTTAAATATGTCAATATGCTTTTTTATGTAATTAAGAAATTGATTATCAGTCAAATATTTTCGATTCATTCTCCAGATTTTATGAGAAAACGTATTTGTTGGTGGTGTCATTACACACGTAACTGCTGCATGGTCTGAGATAACTATGTCATGGATCTTTGTAAATATAACATTGCTGAGCCCTATATCCGATATGAAAATGTAATCTATTCGACTATACGATTTATGAGCATGCGAGTAATGTGTGTAATCCCTACCTTTGGGGTGCATTACCCTCCATATATCACGTAATTCATTTGTAGAAAGAAATTCTAAAAGTTTTGTTGGTGGTTTTGCTTTTCTACTTTTACATGAGCTGTCATGTGTGCTAAAGATGTTGTTAAAGTCACCACCTAATATAATTATTCCTGTTGGAGTCATATCAAGAACTTTCTGAATTTTATTTAGGAATAACCCATCAGATGATGGTGGGACATAAATATTGATTAGTGTATATCTACTTCCAAAAATATCACATTTAATAACTAAGAATCTACCTTCTGAGTCTGCGTATTCTGATATTAGGTTAAAGGGAATATTCTTACTTATAAGTATGCCAACGCCTCTGCTACTGGAAGTGAAGGTAGACTCAAACGCCTCCCCTACCCACTGTCTCTTAAGAAATTGTATTTCCCCGGGTTTGAAATGGAGCTCTTGAAGAAAGACTATGTCAGAGGACATTTTTTTTAACTGACCGAGATCACAGAGCACAGACACATTTGACACAGACAATAAAAGACTGATATACATGAAAAGAAAAGAAAAAATACACCTACCCCTGAAAACTTCTCATCTCTAAACATGCTTTCCTGAGCTAATTCATTTGCTCCCTCCCCTGGTGTATAGCAATGGTCATAAAGAATAACAATGTTTTCACTTTAACAAAGCAATATTGTACCTCCTCGGTCATATCATCATAATTTGATAAATAATCAAAATAAATATTGGTATCAAGGAGAGAAGGGAAGAGGAAGAAGAAAAGAAGAGTGGAGGAGATGCAGCAGCGGGCCTGAAAGGAGGATGCAATTTAGTTACAGAGAGGAAAGGAAAAGGAGAGCAAAAAATTTAAATTTAAATAAAATAAAATAAATACTATAATTCCTTCAATATTCCTCAAAGATAGGCCTACAAGAGGATGCACATAGGGTTAAAGGATAAGGGTAGAAAAAAGAAAAAAGAAACACTACTCCCCTTATACATCATTCAAACCTCCTCAAACTAAGATTTACCAATGCCCATAGCCTTTTTTCCCCCCCACACGTTACCTCAGCGTCCTCACGCATCCGCCACGTAATCCACTCCTAAACACGTTCACATTCATTCCTAGCACACACTTCCATCCCCCCCCCCCCCCCCAGTAAACACAGCAATGACAATAAAGTAAATTACTCTAGACCTGAAAAACAAACAAAGCAATTAGTCTACTTTACAATAAATTAGACATTTCATTAAATAATTCCCCACTTTACACGAGAAAGAAAATAAAGGTCCAGAGTTGACTTATAGGCTTTTACTTTACCCCACTGATTGTCTTTGAGTAATTACTTCATCTTACGTGTAGCCTACTCTTAAGAAAGAGAAGGATGTTTCTTGCGGAGCTCCAGCAGGGCCTCCTGTGGTGTAGCGTAGTTCATCGTTTTCTCACCGTCTTGCACTTGCAGAGATGAAGGGAAACGGAGTTGGGTTTTAATATCCAGTTTGTGCAATTGTTCTCTCAGCGGCCAAAACGCCTCTCTTTTCTTGCGTAGTTGTGTCGAGATATCCGCGGTTATTCTGTAGTCGGTGTTGTGTAGCACAGAACTTTGTTTCCTTTCCCTCGCAGCTCTTAAGATCAGTATTTTCTTCTGAAGGTGATGCAGTTTGAATATAATGGTGCGGGGGAAACGCGCACTCTCTTTGAAAGGGCCAAGGCGGTGTACGCTTTCGAAATCTTCTTCCTTCAGTTTTACCTTCCACTCTCGGTCTATGAGTCTAACCAGGAAGATGTTCATTCCCGAATTATCTTCCAGCCGTTCAGGCACGTTTAGAAGCCTCAGATTGTTTTGGCGCTGGCGATTTTCAAGTTGGTCAATGTAATCCATTGCGAGCTGCAGTTTGTTTTCAAGCTCTTTAGTGCGGCATTGCTGCGCGTCTTGATTGACCACCTGCTCGTGCATTTCTCCTGTTAACTTTTCAATTTTCCCGTCCATGTTATCAACTCTTTTTACAACCGTTGACAAAAGCTTGTTGGTAGCCGTGTGGAGGTCTAAAAGTTTGTCAAGTTTGCTTTCCAGTTCGTCAAACCTTGCGTATGCTCCAGCTGGTATGTCGGCAGGTGCGGCCTCGGCCACCTGTGATCTTGTTTGGTTTGGCATCGCGGAAGATTTCAATTGTCGCCTTTTCTTTTCCCCTTTTCTTTCTTTTCACCACAGGTCCAGTTAATGTGAAACTTCCTCTTGTACTTAGTCGGTACTGATTGAGTTTTAATGTCTTGATTTACACTTTATTTGACCATTGCACACCACGTTGCGAGGAGACTCTAGCCCTTCCGTCCTCTCACGCCGCGCATGCTCAGTCCCACTGCTACTACAGTTTCCTTCTTGTGACATCACAGTAAGGGTTAGGATTAACAGGACAGCTGGGCCAAGGGAAGACTGAGGGAAGACAAACCTCATTCATTATATTATAATAGTGATTTTATAATGATAGAACGCTGGTTCCGTATGGGTGAAGTATTCCTTTAACATACAGGGCAAGATGTTTGTGAAACATTTTTATTTGAAAATGAACCAGTATAGGCTAATTTGGTAACCAGATACAGTGCAGTTAACCTTACATTTAGATTACATAGCTTAAAATAATAATTAAAAACACAGACACACACACACACACACACACACACATATTCAAACACACACACACACACACACACACACACACTCACACATGAAAATAGGCCTAAATGTATAAGGTAATTTTCACCTGTTAAAAAAAAAATTGGTTCAGGCCAATTCCAAAAAAAAATGAGCTAGCCGACAATTAAGGTGAAAATTGACAGAAAAACTAAAATAACAAATAAGCTCGTTTTCCTGTCTGGTGAAAAGAAGGATATTTAAAATTCTGAATGAAGTCGCCTGAATGACGTCATGTGAGTTAAGAACAATATTGTGTTTGTATATTTTTGGAGGAAGAAAAGTCTCTCTCTCTCTCTCTCTCTCTCTCTCTCTCTCTCTCGCTCTCTCTCTCTCTCTCACTCTTTCTCTCTCTCTCTCTCTCTCTCTCTCTCTCTCTCTCTCTCTCTCTCTCTCTTTCTCTCTCACACACACACACACCAAGCACACACACACACACACACACACACACACACACACACACACACACACACACACACACACACACACACACACACACACACACACACACACACACACACACACAAACATGAGTATTGATGCTGCCGCAGCGTCATCACCACTTTACTCAGTCTCCTAGCAACAGGAAACATCAGCCTCCGCGAGGACCAATGAGGCGTGTGTGTGTGTGTGTGGTGTGTGTGTGTGTGTGTGTGTGTGTGTGTGTGTGTGTGTGTGTGTGTGTGTGTGTGTGTGTGTGTGTGTGTGTGTGTGTGTGTGTGTGTGTGTGTGTGTGTGTGTGTGTGTGTGTGTGTGTGTGTGTGTGTGTGTGTGTGTGTGTTGTGTGTGTGTTGTGTGTGGTGTGTGTGTGTGTGTGTGTGTGTCGTTTCCTGTCGCTATGAACGGGGATATTTTAAGAGGCAGAAGCGAGGAAGCAGCGAGTGAGCGAGTGTGTTTCAAAAACCCTCCTGGAGGAACCGGAGCTTGAAGAAACGAGGACCGAGGGAAGCAGTGAACTCAAGCCGGGCTATAGCGTCTCTGAGCCGGCGTGAAAACGTTCCATGTCGCGCCTAAGAGCGGAGGACTTCCACGGAGAGAGAGAGAAAGCTTTTACTGGGATTTACGATATATTGAACTGCTGCTGGAGGCGATAATTTAAAGGTAAGGAGGGACATTTCATGAATGGATTAAGACCCGTTTACAATGGATTTTATTTTTTACAGCTGATCGTAATTTCAAGATAATGAATTATAGGCGATTGTGTGTTTATTTTCACCTTTTAAACAGAAAAAGTGAAGAAAAACAACATTTTTATAGGATAAAACAAATAAAAAACGCAAATTTAAATATAATTTATTGAGATACAATGAAATACAAGAGCATAATAACAAAAAAAACTTAAAAAACAAATATGTATTTGAATTTAAAAAACACATTTAAACATATACTCCACTCCTCATTCTCTAGAGAAGATCTCAGTGCTATAAACTTAATGGTCTTGATTTTTTTGCAAATAAATTTAAGATTTCAGTGTGTATTAGGCCTACAGTAAGAAAAACAGACCATTGCATACTAAACAGTGCACAGTCACAACATTAGTACACTAGTCATTTTTCCTATATCATAAAAAGTAGATTTTTTGGAATTAATATGTAAGCTAAAATATCTCTTCAATAAACCTGTTATGCTACTATTGTTTTTATTGTGTTACGTCTTAAAGTTGTTGTAAGAAATGAATGCAACAATCTTAGTAAAATTAAATGTTGGTTTTGAAGCGATAAAATGCTTAAGAAATTGTTGCAGCAAGTGTTGCGTACACACACGCACGCACACACACACGCACACACACACAACACACACACACACACACACACACCACACACACACACACACACACACACACACACACACACTTCCCACGCAGCCTCTCTTTCATCCATCATCTTGCATCATTCTCCCACAGATGAAATATTCAAGCTGCTGCTGTGTGTGTGTGTGTTTGAAGATGTGTGTGTGTGTGTGTGTCTGTGTGTGTGAGTGTGTGTGTGTTTGATTAAGTGTGAGTGTGTGTGTGTGTGTGTGTGTGTGTGTGTGTGTGTGTGTGTGTGTGTTTGAATAAGTGTGAGTGTGTGTGTGTGTGTGTGTGTGTGTGTGTGTGTGTGTGTGTGTTTGTGTGTGTGTGTGTGTGTGTGTGTGTGTGTGTGTGTGTGAGTGTGTGTGTGTGAGTGAGTCACTGTAGCGTCTTCAGGGAGGAGATGGCGCGAATGTTTGGCAACGATGAAGCTCCCCACTCTGTGTTTATGATTGATTCATGGCATTTTAAATAACACACACACACACACACACACACACACACACACACACACACACACACTCAGACACACACACACACACACACACACGCACACACACACTCTCTCTCACACACACACACACACACACACACACACACACACAGACACTCACACACACACACACACACACACACACACACACACACACACACACACACACACGCACACACACACGCACGCACACCAACACACTCAGACACACACACACTCTCACACACACACACACACACACACACACACACGCACATCACACACACAACACACACACACACACACACACACACACACACACACACACACACACACACACACACACCACACACACACACACACACACAAACCTCTTATCTCCCCTTCCTCGTTCTCCTCCCTGAATTTAAATGAGCTTTTCCCCCTTTTAACGTGACAACATGAAAGGGTCAACCAAGGATGTTTTTAAAACTACAGCACTCACATATTTAATGAGTTCTTTTATTGTGGAAATCTTCTATATATAGAGCCCATGTATAATTCATAATACGAATCTGAATTTATACACAAGAAATTATCTTATTTTTTAAAAAATTT
>JAOPFK010000582.1:0-11375 GCA_026122265.1 Ammodytes dubius
ATCACAAAGAAGTATACCACGTGGTTTACACAGAAAAGGTCTCGTTGTTTTGCAGTGACTTTTGGCTGCTGGGTAATGCTGTAAGTGTAGGTTGTTTGTCTATACACTATATGGGACTTTCCCCATTGGTTGGAGACCGTATCAAAGTCACTTGTGCTTTGTCTTTGTAGTCCACCATTTTGGGTCCCGTGTGTGTGTGTGTGTGTGTGTGTGTGTGTGTATCATGCTAACGGGTTAGCATAATTGTTGTGTTGCCACTGTGATGTGGATTCTAGTTTTGCAGTTCAGTGTAAGCTTGTGTGGTACACTCAAAATCAGCCCACTATTTCAAGAGGTAATTTTTGAAAGTTTACATGTAAAGCCGTTGATCATTAATTTATTTATTTATCGCTAATTCTTACGGTCTAATATTGTTGTGAGGATCGGGAGTAAATATTTGTTGTGAGACAAAGTGTTAGTACTAGGAAATATAAGAGCGACCCAAAGTGTGTTGCAGTCCGGAATTCTATGGTTGAGGGGCATTTCCGGTTCCTCCCCAGACGGATTTCGGAAAACGAAAACAAAGCTCCGTTGCTTCATTCCTGTACTAACGTCTACCTGCTTTTCAGGTTTGTACCCAGTGAAAAGCACACACATTACTATTTTGATTAATCGGAACATATTATAAACAGGTTGATACACTTTGGGTAAAGTTTTTAAGTCTGACACTTACTCTCCTGTGTGTGCATGCTGTAGTCAGACCCCCACACACACACACACACACACACACACCACAAAACACACACACACACACACACATAGAGAGAAATGCTGATGAAGAAATGCTGATGGAGAAATGCTTTGAGACATGTGAACATTTGTTTATTGCAAATCGTGTCCTTTCGCAGAGTTATGACAATGGGAAGAGGTGCATTTACTGTACTGTTGAGTTGATACAGTGGTTGGCCTATTGTGTTGGCTTGGCTATCTGTTGAGTTGGACTGAGATTTTGGTGTAACATTTGTTTGTGACGATGGCCATAACTGTTTGTGCATGGTGTTTTACACTAGGTGTTTGCATTGTCTATTGCGAAGTGTGAGAGAGTGCGCCTCAAGGGGTATGAATACTTTTTCAAGCCACTGTACATACCAAAATGCTGTGTTCATTATCTTTAACCCTCTGAATATTTGTGTGATATGATTTGTTTTATTTAACACATAGCATTGCTTGAAGTATTTGTCACGTAAAGCATGAAATGTAACGGCATTTTTTAAATATATATATGCATTTGTGTTTGTGTAATATGGGCTTAGACATGTATTTTGAGATGTTTTTTTTGTCTACAGATGCCACGTGCTTCACGCAATTCGATTGCTGCTAAGCTGAGACATGCAGACAAGAAGAAGAAGATGATCCCAATTCCAACGACTCTGGCAAGAGGCTTCCAGCCAGGTATGTCATTATTATTATCATATACAACAGGGTTCAACATAACCGATGGCCCGCTGCCTTTTTTAAGCAACAGTTTGAGATGAGCTATTAATAATTTTGTATTGAATTTGCTTTGTAATAGTTCATGGCACTGGGTCACGTCATCGCGTGAAGACTTGGGACATATCTCCCCATACTAAGATGTTCAACCGATTGGTTCTCCCAGCTGAATCTCCAAATAAGAAGGTATGTTGTTGAAGGCCTTTTTAAGTTTTGATTTTGTTGTGAAATATTTTGAGTGCAATGGCAACATTTTATTTTTTCTGATTTATAGATGGTGCTTGTCGTGGGAGACTCCCATTTGCGTGCGTTGGTTGACGGTTACACGTTGATGCCAGAGGGTGCCTGTCATTCGGATTCCTGTCGACACCTGGGGCCTCTGCCTCTGAGCTTCGCACAGAGCTGTTGCACGCAGACATCCCTGTCACGCCTGACATCGTCTGCGTATTGGCACCTTCAAACAACTTGACTTCTACACCTGGGATGGAACTTGCTGCAAAGGACTTTGGGAAGCTGCTGCAAGCTGCACGCAGTCGCTGGTCTAAGGTTAGCCTTATGTGAATTACTATGGCTAGACAGAACCTAGATTATTTTTTGTGACTGCTAAAGTGCAAGAAATTGGTATTGTGTAATCTAATGGAGGTATATGTTTCCATTTAGGTTGTCGTGATCGACTTTCCACCAAGACTTAACACAGAGCAAGATCCGCAACTCCGTCTGAGGGAAGAATACAACCGCATTGCAGTTCTTCAAGGTGAACAGATTTTAATGATGCAATTTCAAAATGTGTTTTTTATTATGCAAGCTGTGTGCTTCATTTGTAATATATAATGATACTTATTTGTATTTACATTGTGATATGATATGTACACTATTTTGTGACATAAATCTGTGTCTTACAATTATTATTTTCCCTTTTTAAGGTGTCCCCTTCTGTCCACTTGCTGAGAAGTTTCCTTTGGTCCGTCGTTCACTTTGGAGTCATGATGGCGTGAGTCATATGTAGTGCCTCGATTAAAATGTATTTTTAGTAAATATGAAAGGTGAAGGGAAAAGTGTCTTATAGTGAATGTTTTTTTTTTTCCATATTAACAGATTCATCTGAGTGACACTGGAGGCATGGAGATCTTTGTGGACGTTCTCTGGAACTACGCCTATGAGCAGTTGGAGAAAGTGGAGAAAGTGCAACCTGAGCCCCTGGCAACCCCTAGGACCAGATCCCCACCGGTCAGAAGGATCACCCCTAGACTGGTTGTCACAGGAGAAGTACCACGTCGACAGGCCCTGGACCCGTTCAAGCTGACGCATGTTGGTTTTCGTGGCAAGGTAAAGATTTGCCCGCGTTTGAAAATATTAAATCGATTTTAATCTTTCAGTATAACATTTCAAGTGTCATGACAGTGTTAGTGTAAACATGTTTACCTAAGACAAATGATACATTTGTTTAAAATACCACCTTGTTTGTGAAGGGAGAATTAGAAATTATACATTTTTGAAGAGCTTTAGTTTTAGTTATGCCACATTTATTGAATACATATTTCTCCCTATGTGTTTTATAGCGCAGCCAACCTGAGAACTGGGATGAGCCTGAGGACTGGGATCAGCCTTGCATGAGGATCCTTCCTCATGAGGTTTGTACATTTGTATTATAGCTGAAAGGAAATTAAACAGTAATGATGCGTACAAGACAAGGTAAATTGTCAATGGCTCTATTTTGTTTTTTATTTCATAGCTTTGTTTACCAACCATCGTCCTGAAGGAATGCTCCGTGGTGTTAAATCCTATTCGGTTTAGCACTGAGAAGTTGGCTGCAATGGATCGCATTGTTCCTTCCAACCTTGACAGCCCTATGTATGCTACCATGGGGAACAGCAGTGGAAAGGTAATTTGTGTGATTTTAATATTAACTGTTTGTGAGTGCATACATATTAATAGTGCCTGTAATCCTGTATGACAGGCTTTACATTGTATAGTACATTGATAGTTGCATTGATAACAAATGTGTTATATTTCATTAACTGTTATAATTTCTGTTCTCTTCCTTTATGATAGAAACGGAAGGTGGCACATGGAACAACAGCTGTTGTCTCCAAACGAAAGCAGGCCCGCACTGAGGTTTGTAATTTCTCAGTGAAATATGTACTTGTTTTTTGGTTGAAACATAGGAACTACTTTTTTCAGATTTCACCTTTAATACAAGAGATAGTCCAACATTCTGTGTGTACTAGTTTATTGTTTTGCCAACGATTTACAATTATTATCTAGGCATTTGAAACTCCAGCCACGATTGAGGAACCTTCAAAGCTGGTACCTCCCCGCCCTGTTCTAGAAGCAGCTGTACCAGCCACTCTGGAGGGCAGTGCTTTTGTGCATTCAAGCAAGGTAATTTGCATACAAACATGTGATGATTACACACATTCGTTGAATAGAGTGCAGTACTGTATCATCAATACTACCATCCATTTTTTATAATAGGGTGTCAAATAGCTTAGATGGAAATAAAGACACTTTTGCATATTTTGTTTAAGTTCCCTTTAAGACAGTGTAGTTTTGTGTTACCATTTCTCAATTGTAATGTACATGTATTATATACAATTCTTACTATGTCATTACAGTTTTCTCAACTGGAGGGGGATGACCAGTCCCTGTGTTCTGTCGAGTGGCCGTTTCTTCAACGAGAGGTACAAACCTAGATAGTAGTAAAGGAATGGGGGGAAAAAGAGAGCATCTTGTAGCTTTTCATATCCTGCTATTGCTGAGTGAAATCGTATCTATTGGTTTATGCCATCTTTTATTGATAGAAAACTATTGCAAAAAAAGGGACACCTTGTGTTTTCTAGAGCACTAATATGTTATTGTTGGGGCTTCAGACAGAATCCAAACCGTTATACTCTTTATATGTCTTTGTTAGTAGTGGGAAAATGCTACATTTATTTAATAGAATTGTTTCCTGTCAATCCAGCAGAACAGACCTGAGGGAAGCGTCCAGTGTTTAGGACCCGTTGGGATGCCGATCATCAATCAGAAGGTTTGTCATTCTACTTTGAGAACTTTAACTATTGACAGGGTATTTCCTGACATGGAATACAGTGGTGGTACATATCTTTTATTAAAGTATCTTCTCAGAATTTCTCATGATATTATTATATGATTTGATATTTCAAAAATAATAATATACTGATTTAAACTTAGATGTGAACTATGTCTTTAGTAACAACAAGAAGATGTTTGTGATGATTGTAAAAGGGGGGGGACATGTAGTAGCTTTTCATACATCGCTATCCTGAGTGGAATTGTATCTATTGGTTTATGCCATCGTATATTGATAGAAAATTATTGCAAAAAAGTTAAAGACACACCCTTGTGTTTTCAGTTTTTCTAGGAGAACTAATAAGATGTTTTTGGGCTTCAGATGAATTCCAAACAGTCATACTCTTTATAGCTCTTTATGTTAGCTGTGGGAAAAGGCTACATTTATTAAATAAAATTGTTTCCCGTCATTACAGCAGAACAGACCCGAGGGAAACGCCCAGTGTTCAGGTCCCGTTTGGATGCCGATCCTCAATCAGAAGGTTTGTCAATATATTCTGAGAACTTAAGCTTTGACAGGGTATTTCCTGGCACAGAATACGGCGATGTTACATAGCCTTTATTTTAGTATGTTCTGGAGATTTTTTAACAAAATATTTCAAAAAGGAAAATATACTTATTTACACTGATACTGCTTCAGACGAAATCCACACCGTTATACTCTTTATAGCTGTTTATGTTAGCCGTGGGAAAAGGCTAAATTCAATAAGTTTCTATTCTAAAGGCCCTTTTTATGAATACCTTGTTAATTCCAATGTAAACTATTGGTTAAAGCCCATTTTGATTGAACTTGCCTTCTGTTGTGTTTTTAGGCACCCTGTGATGTTGCACCTGCCAGAGCTGCTACAACAAGTCACGTGACTTATGAGAATCCTGGCTGTCTAAAGGATCGTTTGACCAGAGCAGCCATATATTTGGGGACAATGCAGGTAAGCAGTGTGCTACAAATTGCATTGCAGCAATCATGACCCATGCCACCCATAGCGTTCTCAAATGGAAAAAAAAAAACATTCATCAAGTTCTAAAACAAGGAAATGGCTTGTACACATCTATGCTAGACAATAATGCAATCAGTGCAGCCAACACCACTGGGTATATTTACACTTCTGAGTTACCCAGACACTGCAAATTAAACGATAAACTGTTTAGTTTGCAATATTTTGATGATCTCTCTGGAGATATTAATCGAGAGGAGGATTATGACGCTTCTGTAGGAGACCTAGTCATGCCTTTAAAGCAAGCTATTCAGAAGGCACTGCAACAGACAGACACATGCTTGCTTAACATCAAAGACAATGTCTGTGCACTTTTCAACTGCACAGACAGTTTTGCAGTTTTTGATCCTCATTCTCGCAGTACTTGGGGTTCGGTTGCACCGGATGGAACCAGCATAGTAGCGCACTATGATACTGTGTATGAGTTATATGACCATATTGACAACCTTGTCAATTCCTTATATCAAGATGATGCCCCAATCAAATCGTTTGAAGTCACAGGTGTGAAAGCTGTTGAAGTAAACTCACCATTTACTGCTTTAACTGCACAGCCTGAAGCCAGCACTTCGACACATGACAGTACTTTTGACACTGACAGTGACTCGGATCTCAGTGTACTTTCGGTAACAGATAGAAATTCCCTTGCAGTAAACGCGTCTCTTTCCCTTGAAACTGTGCAGCCTGTAGCAAACACTTCTACATGTCACACAACTGTAAACATTGACAGTGATCTTCCAATTCACACAGATGGTGCATCAGATGTCCTTTTAATTTCTGTAACAGATAGTCCCAATATCACCTTCAAAGGATTGACATTTGGGGAAAAAAATAGAATCTGCACTAAGCTTAGTATAGTACCTAGTTTAGACCGAAATATTGTTGTACAAACCGTTAATATGGAACAGCCTGAACCATGCAAAACAACACCCATTCAAGGCGACGGCAATTGCTTCTTTCGCTCTCTTTCGTCTGTATTTAGTGGTACTGAAACAAATCACAAGGTCTTTAGAAAGGTTATAGTCAAGCACATAGAAACAAATCCACTTCGTTACAGTACTTGGCTGAGAGAGGATGGGGCAACCGTGGAACAGTATCTCTGGCAATCAAAAATGAAATATGTTGGTTCCTGGGCAACAGAATTGGAAATACAAGCTTCTGCAGATTTGCTTTGTCTTGATATTTACACATACAGTCAACAGAAATGGATAAAGTTTACAGCAAACATTGAGCAGGATATAAGAAAAGCAATATATCTGAAACACTGCAATGAACGCCATTATGAACCAATTGCATGTGTCAAAGAAAAAAACTCTTTTACATGCTTTAGTTTGATTAGTTTCTGTGAAATGTCACACAAAATGTCCAATACAGACCTTGTTTCACCAGGTAAAAAATGTAGTGATAAAGTTAAAAATCAAAGAAAGAGAAAATATGCTGAAGACACAGAATTTAGGCAACTTACAAACCTAAAGAAACAACAAAGGTATGCTTGTGATGAACCGTATAAAGCAAAGCTGAAAACTAGCAGTATCGAAAAATATGCTTCAAATGAACCGTTCAGAGAGCAAGTAAAAACCAGCAGTATTGAAAAATATGCTTCAAATGAACCGTTCAGAGAGCAAGTAAAAACCAGCAGTATTGAAAAATATGCTTCAAATGAACCGTTCAGAGAGCAAGTAAAAACCAGCAGTATTGAAAAATATGCTTCAAATGAACCGTTCAGAGAGCAAGTAAAAACCAGCAGTATTGAAAAATATGGAAATAATGAACCATTCAGAGCGCAAGTAAAAACTAGCATAAAGAAAAGTATGCAAGTAATGCTGGATATCGTAACCAGGTGATACAAAGACTTGTAATCAAATACAGAGAAGATCCGGCTTATAAACCCTCTTTAATTGAAAGAAACTATCAACAGAGACTTAATCTAACCCTCTTAAAACACAATATTGACTTTGTAATTGAGCTTTTCCGAGATGAGGTCAAACATGGACCAGAACATGTTTGCTGTTCATGTCACAGATTATTGTTCAAAAAGCAAGTAAAATTATGTGACATAACTACATATGAATCCAAGGCTTCAACTGTGTCAGCAATTGCAAAACAATGCATTACTACAACATATCTCCATCAATGTGATAATGCATGTTTATCGCCATGCACACTAAAACAGACAGTTGCTGGGAAATTGTGGATATGTTTCAATTGCCACAACAAGATACTCAGTGGTAAGGTTCCCCAGGAGAGTGTTGTGAACAATATGGAATTAGATCCAATTCCAGAAGAATTACGGACACTGAACTCATTAGAACAACACCTGTGCGCATTGAATATTCCTTTTATGCGCCTTGTGGCATTACCGAAGGGTTCTCAGAATTCTGTGCATGGCCCCGTCACTTGCGTTCCATCAAACAACAATGTAGTCACTTCGGTTCTCCCAAGGCTAGAAAATCAAGATTTGATTATCCGAATAAAACTGAAAAGAAAGCTTAGTTATAAGGGCCATTATGAGTATCAATTTGTGCACACTCAAAAAATGGAAAATGCAATAGCATGTTTAAAGGACATCAATAAATGGTATAAGAAAATAGACTTTAACACTGAATGGGAAAATCCCTTACAAAAAGATACATGTTCTGTTTCGAAAGAATGCAACCCAGTTAATGACACTACATCTGCAACTGAAAGCAGTAACACTATTGACAATACAACTCAATCAGACCAGGTGACAGATGATGATGAACATGACCACATATATGAAAGTCAAACACACGGCATACACTTGGACACATGTTTACAACCAATTGATATTGCACAAGAATTATTTGATCAGCATTTCGAAAGTGTTTTATCAATGGCTCCAGCTGAAGGAAACAGTCCTGTTAGGCTGCTGACAGATGTTGGCAATGAAGCAAAATGTTTTCCAACTCTTTTCCCCAAAGGGACAGGTACATTCCATGATACACGGCCACGCAGGCTCACTCTCAGTAGATACATAAACTCACGAATCCTAAATGCTGATGGGAGGTTTAGCAGCAACGTAGACTACATTTTCTATTCCCAATATTTATCTGAGGTCTATCAAGTTGTTTCCAATGTGTCCATAGCATTGAGAAAAGGTTACCATGCTGGAGAAACATTGGCTATAACTTCCGCCATGCTTTCAAACAAAGACTATGTAAACAATATCTTAAAATGTGATCTTGGTTACAAGTTCCTTAAACCAATCAGAGGGACGCCCGTTTTTTGGCAAGGTGTTCAGAAAAATTTATTTTCTCTTATTAGACAGCTTGGGGTTCCTACTTGGTTCTGTTCATTTTCATCTGCTGATTTACGCTGGACTGAACTCATAGATGTTTTCATGAGAATACAAAACATACAGGGAAATGTCAACGACATGGATTGGTCACAGAGGTGCAATTTACTCAAAACTAATCCGGTTACTGCAGCTAGGATGTTCCAACACAGATTTCACACTTTCCTAAATGAAGTCATCAAGTCACCAGCTAACCCCATTGGTAAAGTTATTGACAGCTTTTTTAGAGTTGAATTCCAACAACGCGGCTCACCCCATACACATTGTCTGTTCTGGGTGGAAAATGCACCAAAAATAGGAAAAAACAAAGACGAAGAAGTCATAGAATTTATTGATAAATACATCAGTTGTGAACTCCCCCCCGCCACCGACGTATTACATGAAGTTGTTTCTAGCGTTCAAAAACACAGCTCCAAACACTCAAAGAGTTGTAGGAAAAGAGGCACAACATGCAGATTTAACTTTCCACGTCCTCCAAGCAACCACACCTTTCTTTGTAAAACTAAAACAGACGAAAACCAGGAGGTAACAGATGTTGATCCAATAGACGTCTATTTGTTAAAAATACAAAAAGAAAAAGAGGTGGCTAAAAATGTCATGGCAAGGGTCAAACATGCTCTTTCGAATCCTGACCTAACCTTTGACACTGTGGATCAGCTATTTGCTTCCATTAACATCACACAGCAAATGTTTCAAAAAGCCTACCAATTGACAACAAATAAAAATGCTGTTGTACACAAACGCAACCCATCAGATGTTTGGGTTAATCAATACAACAAAGACCTATTGCGTTGCTGGAATGCCAACATGGACATACAATATGTCTGCGATGCTTTTGCTTGTGTAGTTTACATAATATCATACATCTCAAAAGCAGAACAAGAAATGGGCTTATTGTTACAACATACACAAAATGAAATGAAAAAACATGGCAATTTAGACGCAAAACAAACACTAAATAAGTTGGGAAGTGTCTTTCTCCATAATCGCGACGTTTCTGCTCAAGAAAGTGTTTATCGAGTTACAAACATGAATCTGAAAGAATGCTCAAGAAATGTCACATTTATCCCTACTGGGGAAAATATTGTCAGAATGAGTCTTCCTCTCTGTGACCTTAAACGCAAAGCAGAACAGGGGACACATCAACAGACCAAATATGGATGACGAGCTTAAATGACCGCTACCAAAACCGCCCCCAGGGCACAATTTTCCATGATATTTGTCTAGCAACATTTGTTTCAAAATACAGAGTTGTGTACGGGATAGAGCAGCACAGCAAAGGCGCTGTTAAACTGGAAAATAACACCGGCTTTGTTAAGGAAAGAACTAGGACATCTGATGCTGTAGTTAGATACGCTCGTTTCTCAAAAACCAAATATCCAGAAAAACACTACCAAAGTTTGCTACAATTGTTTTTGCCTCATTATTCAACAGATCAGTTAAAACCTCCAACATACAGCAGTTATGAGCAGTTTTACAGCACTGGTTCCATCACTAACAGCAGCAATACAACGCAAAGTGTTAAAGAAGTTGTAGATTTCAACAGATCCAAATTTGAAGTAGAAGCAGATGAGCTTGACAGATGCCAAGAGGTTGCAGGGCACCATGGGGCTCACGAAGAGGCATGGGCAGACCTTTGTCCTGAATCAGAGTTGGAGCGATTAGAATGTCAGGAGGAGATGACCAATAACAACGACACAAATCCAAATGAAAGAGAAACCATACCAGACTTACAGTCAGACACAAATGCAACACTGTCTAAAGAATTCCCCACACACACAATACAAAGAGCTGAAGGTCTGTCCATTATGCGCACATTAAATGATCAACAGACTGAAATATTTTACAAAATCCGCACATGGTGCCTTGACAAAGTCAATGGCAAAAACCCCGACCCGTTCCGCGCATTCATTTCAGGGGGAGCAGGCACAGGAAAGTCCCACCTGATTAAAGCTGTGTACTATGAGTCATGCAGACTCTTAGCAAGAATGTCCAGTAATCCAAACGACACTCATGTTTTGCTAGCTGCTCCTACAGGAGTAGCAGCATATAATATCAACGCAAGTACAATACACAGCACCTTTGCAATTACTACCAATGCCTCACTGCCATATCAACCTCTAAAAGAGGACAAAATCAATACTTTAAGAGCCACAATGAAAGACTTACAAATACTTATTTTGGACGAGGTGAGTATGGTTGATCATAAAATCCTTACATACATCCATGGCAGATTACGACAAATAAAGCAAAATGGAGATTATGCATTATTTGGGAATGTATCAATCATGGCAGTTGGTGACTTTTTCCAGCTTGCACCTGTAAAGGGAAAACCTCTTTACCAAGAGCAAATGGTGACCGATCTGTGGAACAATCATTTCACTCACATTGAGTTGACAAAAATAATGCGACAAAAAAACCAAGACTTTGCTAAAACATTAAATCGTCTTAGAAAACACAAACGAGGAGACACACTTTATGTGCGAGATGAGGTCTTACTAAAACAA
>JAOPFK010000583.1:0-10689 GCA_026122265.1 Ammodytes dubius
TGTCGCCTGCATTAAGGCTTCACCTAAGGAACTTCACGGAAGAAGCTGGATGGCAGTGAAGTATTATGTCAAAAATAGAAAAGCAGCCATTCAGCGTGAGATGGCGAAAAGACGATACTGAATATGCACTTGTTCTATAGTGTAAACTGGTCTAAAGAGAATACTGATTATGCACTTGTTCTATAGTGTAAACTGGTCTAAAGAGAGTACTGAATATGCACTTGTTCTATAGTGTAAACTGGTCCTAAAGAGAATACTGAATATGCACTTGTTCTATAGTGTAAACTGGTCTAAAAAGAATACTGATTATGCACTTGTTCTATAGTGTAAACTGGTCCTAAAGAATACTGATTATGCACTTTTTCTACAGTGTAACTAAAGAGTATTGTTCTTAAGTGTAACTAAAGAGAGTACTGAATATGCACTTGTTCTATAGTGTAAACTGGTCTAAATAGAGTACTGATTATGCACTTGTACTGTAGTGTAACTAAAGAGAGTACTGAATATGCACTTGTTCTATAGTGTAAACTGGTCTAAATAGAGTACTGATTATGCACTTGTACTGTAGTGTAACTAAAAAGAGTAATGTTTATGCACTTTTTCTCTAGTGTAACTAAAAAAAGTTATGTTTTTGCACTTTCTATAGTGTAACTAAAGAGCAATGTTTTTGCACTAAAGAGAGCAATGTTTATGCACGTTCTATAGTGTAACTAAAGAGCAATGTTTTTGCACTAAAGAGAGCAATGTTTATGCACTTTCTATAGTGTAACTAAAGAGCAATGTTTATGCACTTTCTATAGTGTAACTAAAGAGCAATGTTTATGCACTTTCTATAGTGTAACTAAAGAGCAATGTTTATGCACTAAAGAGAGCAATGTTTATGCACTTTCTATAGTGTAACTAAAGAGAGCAATGTTTATGCACTTTTTCTATATAACTAAAAACGGTAATGTTCATGCACTTTTTCTATAGTGTAACTAAAGAGTATTGTTATTTAGTGTAACTAAAGAGAGTACTGAATATGCACTTGTTCTATAGTGTAAACTTGTATTAAGACAATATTGAATGTTCTATATTGTGGAGCCTAAAGACCGTATTGAATAGGGCCCGATCTATATGGATTTTTGGGTCTAATTCCGATTTTTTTTTTATTTATTTTATTTTTTTGGCATTAAACAAATCGATAACCGACTGATCGGCTGATATAAATTTTACATTTTCTAAAAATATATATATATATTTTCTTTATCACTTTTTTGGAACCCTTAAATATAGTTCAAACATTTGTGACGAATTAGGAATTGGAGGCAGAATATGTTACTGTTTTAGAATACTTTTACTGTCAATGTGTACAGGAACTTCCCTTAATTGTAATATGCATGGCAGGCAAAACGGACATAAATATTAGGAAGAATCAAAGTGTTAACATCCGGTTATCAGCCAACTTTTGGCCGATGATGATTATTCTCGGATTAATCGGTCGGGCTCTAGTATTGAAAATTGTTATCCTTTTAGAGCTACACATCTGTTTAGTCCCTTTTCTCTGTGCGTGTGGAAATGCTCGTACTTTCCCTATTAGACGTAGCTGTGAGTTCTACTGTTAATTTAAGATTTTATTTTTTTAAGTGATCCCCATCTTAGATTTCTAAATGACCACATTTCTTCCTTGAAAATCATGGCTCACCACCAGAGCTGGTGATTTACAGTGCTTTGCAAAAGTATTCATACCCCTTGAACTTTTCCACATTTTGTCATGTTACAACCACACGCGTACATTTATTTTATTGGGATTTTTTGTGATAGACCAACACAAAGTGGCGCATAATTGTGAAGTGGAATGAAAATGAAATGTGAACTGAAAAATGTGGCGTGCAAAAGTATTCAGCCCCCCCGAGTCAATATGTTGTAGAACCACATATCGCTGCAATTACAGCTCCAAGTCTATTGGGGTAGGCCTATGTCTCTACCAGCTGTGCACATCTAGAGACTGACATTTTTGTCCATTCTTCTTGGTAAAATAGCTTGAGTTTCAGATTCAACATCAGATTGTATGGCGAGCATCTGTGAACAGCAATTTTGAAGTCTTTCCAGATATTAAGGTTTGGCGAACACATGACAAGACTAAACACGAGTATCTCGTATTCCGTCAAAAGACTCAATGCATGGAAGCAGTTCAGAGGGATCTGACGAGCTTAAGAAAAAGGTTCCATTTGTGAAACAGAAGAAAAAAAAGACGGCACACAGGACTTATAAAAGAAAGACATTGCCCATTACTCAGTCACCTAAAGACACTAAGGGAGCAGAGAGTGAAAGCTCTGACACAAACCCGGAAAGTGTGTCGGTACTTAAGCTGCTAAAAAAGAAAAATGGTGGCAGAGATTACAGTAGAAAGCATTGTTGTCTCTACTGTCCAATGCAATGCAATAAGATGTCAAGGCACCTAATACGCAAACACAGCACAGAACCAGCTGTAGCAAAAGCAATCGCTTTTCCTTTACGCTCAAAGGAACGAAAATTGCATTTGGACCTCATTAGAAACAAAGGAAACCGTGCTCATAACAATGAGGTTCTAAAAGCTGGCAGTGGAACACTCATTCTCTTCTCCTCTCCTTCTTCTTCTTCCTCCTTCTTCTCTTCTTCTCTCCTTCTTCTTCTTCTCTCTCCTTCTTCTTCTTCTTCTTCCTCTCCTCCTTCTTCTTCTTCTCTCCTTCTTCTTCTTCTCCTCTCCTTCTTCTTCTTCTTCCTCTCCTCCTTCTTCTTCTCCTTCTTCTTCTTCTCCTCCTTCTTCTTCTTCTTCTCCTTCTTCTTCTTCTTCTTCTTCTCCTTCTTCTTCTCCTCTTCTTCTTCTCTCTCTCCTTCTTCTTCTTCTTCTTCTTCTCTCCTTCTTCTTCTTCTTCCCTCTTCTTCTTTCCTCCTTTTCTTCTTCTCCTTCTTTGAAGTGTGAAGCGCAGATGGCAGAATCTGACAATGAAGAATTTCTGAACAATCTGAAGAAGAGCCGGAGTCTTTATGAGAAAAAGTGGGATACGTTTGTGTCAGGAAGGGCCTTGCAAACTCTAAGAGAGGCTAAGTGGAACACGCCTCAGCTCCTCCCCTTTACAGAAGACGTGAAGAGAATGCATATGCATCTTGATAAGTGCAGACAAGAACACCAGATCAGTCTTCGAGATCTTCCAAATAAGAAGAACTGGTCCAGGCTGGCCAGCCTGACTCTGTGTGAGGTGATACTGTTCAATCGCAGGAGAGAGGGTGAGGTGTCAAAGATGCTGCTCAGTGATTCTTCTTCTTCACTCCTTCTTCTTCTTCTTCTCCTTCTTCTTCTTCTTCTCCTCTTCTTTTCTCTCTTCTTCTTCTCCTCTCCTTCTTCTTCTTCTTCTCCTCCTTCTTCTTCTTCCTCTCCTTCTTCTTCTTCTCCTCTCCTTCTTCTCCTCTTTCTTCTCCTCCTCCTTCTTCTTCTCTCCTTCTTCTTCTTCTCCTCTTCCTTCTTCTTCTTCTTCTCTCCTCCTTCTTCTTCTCATTCTTCTTCTTCTTCTTCTTCTCCTTCTTCTTCTCCTCCTTCTTCTTCTCCTCTCCTCCTTCTTCTTCTCCTCCTTCTTCTTCTCCTCCTTCTTCTTCTCCTCTTCTTCTTCTCCTCCTTCTTCTTCTTCTCCTTCTTTGAAGTGTGAAGCGCAGATGGCAGAATCTGACAATGAAGAATTTCTGAACAATCTGAAGAAGAGCCGGAGTCTTTATGAGAAAAAGTGGGATACGTTTGTGTCAGGAAGGGCCTTGCAAACTCTAAGAGAGGCTAAGTGGAACACGCCTCAGCTCCTCCCCTTTACAGAAGACGTGAAGAGAATGCATATGCATCTTGATAAGTGCAGACAAGAACACCAGATCAGTCTTCGAGATCTTCCAAATAAGAAGAACTGTTCCAGGCTGGCCAGCCTGACTCTGTGTGAGGTGATACTGTTCAATCGCAGGAGAGAGGGTGAGGTGTCAAAGATGCTGCTCAGTGCATTTACCCTTAGGGATACTACAGGAGTCCATTCAGATTTGGCATTGGGACTTTCAGAGCTGGAGGAAAAGCTGTGCCAGCATTTTCAGCGCATTGAAATAAGAGGAAAAAGAGACAGATAAGTTCCCATCCTTCTGACGCCAGACATGCTCTGCTCAATGGAAGCCTTGGTCGCACATCGGCGGGCCTGTGGTGTGTCTGATGAAAATCCCTTTTTCTTCTCCAGACCTGAAGCAGAGACTCACTTAAGGGGTTCGGATGCAATCCGACAGATTGCAAAGGATTGTGGGGCCGAGCACCCTGAAACGCTGTCCTCTACAAAGCTAAGGAAGCATATTGGTTAACCTTGGTTAAAATAATTTGTTTACATACATTTACAGATCCTAGGATGTTCATTAACACCAGATTTATTTTTCAATGTGCACTTCTTTCCTTCTTCCTCTCCTCCTTCTTCTTCTCCTCTCCTTCTTCTTCTTCTTCACTCCTTCTTCTTCTTCTCTCCTTCTTTTTCTTCTTCTCCTCCTTCTTTTTCTCCTCTTCTTCTTCTTCTCCTTCTTCTTCTTCTCTCCTTCTTCTTCTTCTTCTTCTTCTTCCTCTCCTCCTTCTTCTTCTTCTCTCCTTCTTCTCCTCTCCTTCTTCTTCTTCTCCTCCTTCTTCTTCTCCTTCTTCTTCTCCTCTCCTTCTTCTTCTCCTCTCCTTCTTCTTCTCCTCTCCTTCTTCTTCTCCTCTCCTTCTTCTCCTTCTTCTTCTTCTTCTTCTCCTCTCCTTCTTCTTCTCCTCTCCTTCTTCTCCTCTCCTTCTTCTTCTCCTCTCCTTCTTCTTCTTCTTCTCTCCTTCTTCTTCTCCTCCTTCTTCTTCTCTCCTTCTTCTTCTTCTTCTTCTCCTCCTTCTTCTCTCCTTCTTCTTCTTCTTCTTCTCCTCTTCTTCTTCTTCTCCTCTCCTTCTTCTTCTCCTCTCCTTCTTCTCCTCTCCTTCTTCTTCTTCTCCTCCTTCTTCTTCTTCTCCTTCTTTGAAGTGTGAAGCGCAGATGGCAGAATCTGACAATGAAGAATTTCTGAACAGCAATTTTGAAGTCTTTCCCGATATTCTCAAATGTATGTAGGTCTGGACTTTGACTGGGCCATTCTAACACATCACTATGCTTTGATCTAAAGTCTAACTCTACCCAGCTTCCCTGTACCTGCTGAAGAAAAATCTGAAGTTCGAGCTATTTTGCAAAGGAGACTGGGCAAAAATGTCAGTCTATAAATGTGCAAAACTAGTAGAGACATAGCCCAAAAGACTTGCTACTGTAATTGCAGCGATATGTGGTTCTACAATGTATTGACTCAGGGGGGCTGAATACTTTTGCACGCCACGTTTTTTATTAATAAAAAAAGATTTCATTCCACTTCACAATTATGTGCCACTTTGTGTTGGTCTATCACATGAAATCCCAATTAAATAAATGTACGTGTGGTTGTAATGTGGAAAAGTTCAAGGGGTATGAATACTTTTTCAGGATACTTCTTCAAGCCACTGTATTTATTTTTGGCCAGGCAGTGTATATTTATGTAGACGTATTAGAAATAATGTCTGTTTCAAAATGCCACATGCAACTTTTTTTTCTTTTTCTTTTTTTTTGAAATTTGTAACACTATTTTACCCATGGAATTTCTGACTGTCAAAGTAAAATGATCTGCCTTGAATTATTCTTTGTCACTAGTATTTAAAGCAAGCATGGTATCTTAAAGAGGCCGGGTAAATGATCCATTATCTTTCTACCGTGAGTGTATCTTATATGTTTTTGAAGGAAATCTGGTTATTAGATCCAGTATTTATGTAATCTTAAATGAAGGTTTCAATCCAACATTAGTTTGTTTAAATGATTGCCATTATTGTGCAGTGCCCATCAGTGCGGTTGATTATATCACAATTGACTCAACACTGCCAGTCCCCACGGGGCAAAAGTCAGGTTTTTTTTTTTTTTTAAGAGTGTTTGAAGTTTCAAGTGATTTTAATTTTCACGTGAATTTATAATGATTTTAGCAGTTAAAATCAAGTCTATACACCCTGCAGAAAGGGTGGATCCCACCAGGCTGTGCCCAGTCAGAGTGGCCCACCGGGTAGCAAATACCCGTATGTGTGTGTGTGTGTGTGTGTGTGTGTGTTAGTGTGAAATGTGTAGATAGATTGATAGACAGATAAAGTTTCCATGTCATACTTTAGTAGACCTTGATGTCATGTTTAATCTGTTTCAGATGACAGAGTGGTGGCTCTTCGGGAAGTTTCCATTCCTCCAGCAGCCGAGGTCTCCATGATCATACAGGTGTGTGCTGCTTCTAATATAGTGCCTCCTACATAGTGTCATGTACAAAACATGGGGAAAGTATTGAGATTCAACAATAACAGCACACATCTATCTATCTATCTATCTATCTATCTATCTATCTATCTATCTATCTATCTATCTATCATTATCTATCTATCTATCTATCTATCTATCTATCTATCTATCTATCTATCTATCTATCTATCTATCTATCTATCTATCTATCTATCTATCTATCTATCTATCTATCTATCTATCTATCTATCTATCTATCTATCTATCTATATCTATCTATCTATCTATCTTAATCTATACATCTATACATCTATACATCTATACATCTATACATCTATACATCTATACATCTATACATCTATACATCTATACATCTATACATCTATACATCTATACATCTATACATCTATACATCTATACATCTATACATCTATACATCTATACAATCTATACATCTATACATCTATACATCTATACATCTATACATCTATACATCTATACATCTATACATCTATACATCTATACATCTATACATCTATACATCTATACATCTATACATCTATACATCTATACATCTATACACAACCAACTCTATACATCTATACAACCAACCACATACGTCTATACAATCTATACAACCAACCAACCATACGTCTATACAACCAACCAACCATACGTCTATACAACCAACCAACCATACGTCTATACAACCAACCAACCATACGTCTATTATCAACCAACCAACCATACGTCTATACACAACCAACCAACCAACGCATACTCTATACAACCAACCAACCATACGTCTATCTCTATCAACCAACCAACCATACGTCTATCTAACCAACCAACCATACGTCTATCTATCCAACCAACCATACGTCTATCTATCCAACCAACCATACGTCTATCTATCCAACCAACCATACGTCTATCTATCCAACCAACCATACGTCTATCTATCCAACCAACCATACGTCTATCTCTATCCAACCAACCATACGTATACATCTATCTATCCAACCAACCATACGTATACATCTATCTATCCAACCAACCATACGTATACATCTATCTATCCAACCAACCATACGTATACATCTATCTATCCAACCAACCATAACGTATACATCTATCTATCCAACCAACCATACGTATACATCTATCTATCCAACCAACCATACGTATACATCTATCTATCCAACCAACCATACGTATACATCTATCTATCCAACCAACCATACGTATACATCTATCTATCCAACCAACCATACGTATACATCTATCTATCCAACCAACCATACGTATACATCTATCTATCCAACCAACCATACGTATACATCTATCTATCCAACCAACCATACGTATACATCTATCTATCCAACCAACCATACGTATACATCTATCTATCCAACCAACCATACGTATACATCTATCTATCCAACCAACCATACGTATACATCTATCTATCCAACCAACCATACGTATACATCTATCTATCCAACCAACCATACGTATACATCTATCTATCCAACCAACCATACGTATACATCTATCTATCCAACCAACCATACGTATACATCTATCTATCCAACCAACCATACGTATACATCTATCTATCCAACCAACCATACGTATACATCTATCTATCCAACCAACCATACGTATACATCTATCTATCCAACCAACCATACGATACATTATCCATCTATCTATCCAACCAACCATACGTATACATCTATCTATCCAACCAACCATACGATACATCTATCTATCCAACCACCATACGTATACATCTATCTACCACCACCATACGTATACATCTATCTATCCAACCAACCATACGTTATACATCTATCTATCCAACCAACCATACGTATACATCTATCTATCCAACCAACCATACGTATACATCTATCTATCCAACCAACCATACGTATACATCTATCTATCCAACCAACCATACGTATACATCTATCTATCCAACCAACCATACGTATACATCTATCATCCAACCAACCATACGTATACATCTATCTATCCAACCAACCATACGTATACATCTATCTATCCAACCAACCATACGTATACATCTATCTATCCAACCAACCATACGTATACATCTATCTATCCAACCAACCATACGTATACATCTATCTATCCAACCAACCATACGTATACATCTATCTATCCAACCAACCATACGTATACATCTATCTATCCAACCAACCATACGTATACATCTATCTATCCAACCAACCATACGTATACATCTATCTATCCAACCAACCATACGTATACATCTATCTATCCAACCAACCATACGTATACATCTATCTATCCAACCAACCATACGTATACATCTATCTATCCAACCAACCATACGTATACATCTATCTATCCAACCAACCATACGTATACATCTATCTATCCAACCAACCATACGTATACATCTATCTATCCAACCAACCATACGTATACATCTATCTATCCAACCAACCATACGTATACATCTATCTATCCAACCAACCATACGTATACATCTATCTATCCAACCAACCATACGTATACATCTATCTATCCAACCAACCATACGTATACATCTATCCATCTATCTATCTATCTATCTAACCATACGTATACATCTATCTATCCAACCAACCATACGTATACATCTATCTATCCAACCAACCATACGTATACATCTATCTATCCAACCAACCATACGTATACATCTATCTATCCAACCAACCATACGTATACATCTATCCAACCAACCAACCATACGTATACATCTATCCAACCAACCAACCATACGTATACATCTATCTATCTATCTATCTATCTATCTAACCATACGTATACATCTATCTATCTATCTATCTATCTATCTAACCATACGTATACATCTATCTATCTATCTAACCATACGTATACATCTATCTATCTATCTAACCATACGTATACATCTATCTATCTATCTATCTATCTAACCATACGTATACATCTATCTATCTATCTAACCATACGTATACATCTATCTATCTATCTATCTATCTATCCAACCATACGTATACATCTATCTATACAACCATACATCCAACCATACGTATACATCTATCTATACAACCATACATCCAACCATACGTATACATCTATCTATCTATACAACCATACATCCATACTTCCACTTATCCAACCATTCAAGGATTTTATTGTGATCAGGCCCGGTTCTAGACAGTTAGATTAGGGTGGGCCTGTAGAAATTTTGGGTGGCCACACTGGGCAGAGAGACCGAAGATGCAGAATTTTTTTGCCCTTGTAAGATCTCTGCGTCTGCTTTTTGGCACATTTACTGTGAATTGTGTAGAACACAATATGCAAATAAACTTTGAGTGTTGCTGTGTGGGAGATTTGTTCTTGCATGTTTTTTTTTCCAAAATGTTTATGAATAACATATAATATACATTTTAATACAACATAATGTATCTTTTTTTTAAATCGCAGTATTAAAGCCACTACGAGTAAGATGGCACGTTGGCGTCCCCTTTGGACAAAAGCGGTAGTATTTTTACGACGCCCGCTGTCGCAAATGCTCGTGCCAGGCGCGCGACTGTGGACTGAGAAGGGAGCAATATAGTGCATGTCTGTGTGTTGAAAGTGTGAGGACTCTTTTCGGCTCCGTGAGAGTGGTTTTGACACTGCATCAACTAATGCCAGTCAGTACACACACCTGCTTGCAATGAGTTGATTCAGCAGCGTCACCTAACTACTCTCTCTCATGGAGCTGAAAGATTACGTGTCCTCACAGAAAGCGAATGAACGAGGGACGGCAGTTTGTATGGATCACGATGAGGTAATGTGTTTGTGTTGTTGATGTAAATAATGACTATTTCAGATAATGGTTATCTGATGATGGTGAAGCAAAGCAAACTTTGTGTTAGTACCAACCGCTCATTCATTAGGAGTAAACACTACTGCAGTCTAGTTTCACTCTCGTGAAATTGTATACACGTTGCTTGGCAACACCCTCCCGCCCGCCTATCACTCTCCCTTTTTCGCTTTTCTTCTCTTTTTTTTCTTTGATGGTTCAGCCCCGTTATCAGTCATTATGACGACAAATAACTGTCTCAAACAAAGCTCCCGCTCCCCTTCCCTCACCTGGAGGGATAGGCTTCTCAAATCGCGTTGCTGTGCCACACTGAAATCTGCAACCAATACGGATATGTGACAATAGAGCCTGCACGAGCGAACCGAAAATCGGACTGGGTGTGCGACCAGACCAAAAGCAGTAATAAAAACTATATAAAAACGTCTTTCTTTGCACTGATGGTCTCGTTTGCTGTTAAAGGTAATTTATGATTAT
>JAOPFK010000584.1:0-10373 GCA_026122265.1 Ammodytes dubius
GGTTGGGGGGGGGAAACGCCCCTTTTAAAAGTTTTTTGGACGAAATTTTGCGCGGGGGCAACCCATCCGCCCCCGGAACCTTGGGCCAGGGCGCGGCCGAAAAGTTTGTCCCCCTGGTGGCGATTGTGGGTATTTGCAATCGCGATTTGAAAAGTTTGAAGCCCCTTTTACTCCCCAACGCAGAGGGGCAACACAATTCCAAGCATGCCTTTGTAGCCCTTGGCCAGGACACATGCTCACCAATTTTAGCCATTTCCGAGAAACTTTTTTTAACATGGAAAAAAAGGTTTTTTGGGAAAAACCCGCCCGGGTAGGGGAGGGGCAACTGCCCAAATTTTTAACCAAAGATACTAGGCTGGGGACGGATCAGAATCCGTTGAAATTTTGGTTCTATTTTGTTTCTATCCCGAGTTATGGCCGATTTAAAAAAATTGAATTTTAAAATTTCAAAGTTGTGCCACTGGGCGAGGAAGATAGGCACGGGGATGTCCTTTGGTGTGGCAGGTGCCCCAGCCCCCTAGACATGTGGCGAAGTTTTGGAGTTGTAGCTTACTTCTTCATGTAGCTGCCATTGACCCCCATAAAATTTTGGGAAAAATTCTTTAAGTGCCGAGTCCTAAAAAATATATTTAGTATTTAGGGTAACGTTTAGGGATTAGGTATATGGATTTTTTTTTTTTTTTATTTTTTTTTTTAGGTTGGGTTGGCGTATGGGGAAAATTAGGGTTGGTAAGGGAATGTCATTTTTAAAACCTTAAAGGGGAAGGTTGGTTAATGGGAAAGGGTTAGGAGTTGAGGTGAATTGGGTTGGTAGGGTAAGGGGGGAATTAGGGATAGGGTTGGAAGTGGAATGTGGAGTTGGAAGTTAGGTTAGGGTTTAGGGTGGGGAAAGGGTTTTAATTAGGGTTAGGGTTAGGGTTGGGGGTTTTAGGTTAAGGGAAAATCGTAGGGTAGGTTAGTTAAAAGTTTAGGGTTTATTTAGGGTTGGTTTAGGTTAAAAGGGGTTTTTTGGGGTTAATTATTATAATTGATATGATTATTATTATATTATTATATTATATTATCATGTTGTGGAGTTATTTCTCATTGAGGCCAAAGGGGGGACGGGTGTTCAACTTGTGAATCCTTGTTTTCCAGATATTTCCCTGTTTCTTGGACCAATTGGGATTTGCCTCTAAGATAGTAGTGGTCAGATTATCCCACCCTGCTCAATGAATGGCTAACCAAGGGCAGGTGAGTGTCCTTTTTTACGGCTGATGTTGTATCTATGTTGGGTGAATCGTGTCAGTAGTGTATTGCCAGTTTTCACCTACATATTGCATCGAGCACGTGAGACAACTTAAGGATATATGCAATTTTTAGTTTTAGTGTTGGTACTTTTTTGGGTGGCGAACACCTGGTTTGGGTTTGTTTGTTGTATGCCCAGGGTTCAAATTTGTAAAACTCAGTGCGACCCGACTCAGTCTTCTGATCAACGGTGTTAATATTGGCTTTGATGAGTATATCCTGTATATTGTTTTCTTCTTGTGGGCCGTGATTATTCTGTGGTCCACCAATAGACCACCTTGTTCCTGGATTTTGAAATTATTCTTAAAGGCTCTGGCCAATTTAGTGGCAGATCCGAGTAGAATAGACCAGTGGTATCATGGGGTCCACATTAATTGGGTTTAACTGTTTTGAAGTACTGTAGACCTGTCTAAGGAAAGACCAAGAGTACCCTCTGGTGGACAAGACCTTGCACAGCACCCTCACGGCAACCCAAAGTCCTCTATTCTTGTGCAATTCATGTGGGAAACTTAAAAATTGTGATTTGACCAAGCCCGGCAAAAGTGGTGCTTGGGATGGTGGCTGCTTTTATTCAATAGAGCATGTGTGTCTGTTGCTTTAAAGAACACTTTAATGTCCAATCTTTTGTTTGCTGGAAATTAGGGCCCTTAAAGGTTGTCGTGTCCAGAAAATCCACCTCAGTGAGACTGTGTGTTTTAATTAAATGGTGATGGAACTGTTAAAGTTGTTCAGGAAAATTGCAGAATGTATCAAACTCCGTAAAGAGTGTGTCCACACTCCCCAAATATCATCTAGGTATCTATAGTAAAGTAAGGGTTTAATGGGAGCCTGTGATAAGGCTGATTGTTCCCACTGGGCCATGAAAATATTGGCAAAAGAGGGAGCAAATTTTTTTCCCATGGCCGTGCCTGATATTTGTAAAAAGTACTTGTCGTCAAATTACAAAGTCGTTTCTGGGAGGTTAAGGTATAAGAGTTGTAATATTTCCTTATCTGGACGTTTTTGGGAAACTGGATATAACCGAAAGGGATTTTTGACCGCCTCCATGCCTTGTCTGTGTTGATATTTGTGTAAAGGCTGTCCACATCCATGGTGAACAGGAAGCATCAGCTGGAATGTGCAGTAGTTTAATTTTGTTGACAAAGTCTAAGTGTCTTTAATGTAACTGGGATGTTTGATGGATATGGGATTGAGGTATGTCTCCACAAAATGGGCTGTGGCATATGTCTCACTACCACAATCCCGAGACAATGGGCCTTCCGGTGGAATTACATTGGGAAGGCTCCACTTGTCTCTGGCCTTGGTATTTTTGGCAACATATAAAATAGCCTAGGTCTGGGTTCGGCATCCCCCATCAAAAAGGACCTCTGTTTGGCATTGATGAACTTTTTGGTTTTGCAGTTTTTTGGAGTATTTCTTTGACTAAAGGAATAGTGTCCTTAAAGAAAAGGCTTCTTAAGGCTTTTATAGTACTTTGTGCATTGAGTTGCCTGTAACCCTCCCACAGTATTGCTCTCTGGGCCCAAACGACAACAGAGCGCCTTTTCAGCTGGTTTGATGACTATATTTTTGTTGCTTTTTAGTTGTTTAAGGGGTTCCATTCAAATTGATCTAGGTTAGTCGTGTTGCATTTGGCAACGTAGGGGTTGTCGAACCATTCCACGTCTGACTGTATTAGTTGCCTTAAAGGGGCCAAGGCACGGTTGGTTCTGGTGGTACCCATGTGGATTTTGGCATAAATGGGAGTGGACTAGTTTCCCTAGTGTGCTCAAAATGTGCACCCTAATTTGAGTCTCCTATGGTAGGTTCTGATGTAAAATTTGTGTTTGATTTTTAAACTTTTTTTTCTCCTCTGATGATGGGTATGAAATTAAGGCCTTTGTTAAAGCAGGGAGAGTTGAGCTGCAGTAATGTTAAACTTCTGCGCTAAAAACAAATGACTTTCCCTTAAACCCGTAAAACAAAACAGTTTTCACGGGGCGTTTGCTTTTAACAAACCCAACCCATTCTTTGAGGATCTTCCTGGCGGTGGGGATGGTCCAGTGGACGCCGTCTTCCTCAGCCTGGAAGCTCTTCGCTCCAGTCTGGGGATGTAGTTGAACTGTCGGGACGATGTGTTGGTTGAGCCGTCTCGGGTTTGCGTTGTTCATCCTCTGGAAGGGACTCAGAGAAATTCAGTTCGGGTATTATTACGAGGGCATGGGGAAAAGCAAGAGTGGCCATTCTCACAGCCCTCTGTATGTGGTCGATCAGTGCCCCCTCTGTCCTCTGAGCTCTGTGATTGATGCCAAAGGACAGCACGAGTGACTCAACAATGTCAGTGTGTGTGGGTTTTTGCCAGTAATGGCTTCAGCATGCTAAACGTTGCACCCGGATAGGACTCGATCTGAAGGGCGGGCTCTTGGAAGGGTGGTATGCGATTGAGGTTGGAGTCCCCCATGATGAACCCCCTTCTTAGTTTGGGGGTTTAGGGACCAGCCTTTACTCGTTTTTGCCTGTGCTGAGATGTCTATGTGGTCTGTAGATGGTGAGAATAATAGCTTGGGTTGTGATCAGATGTGCCTGTGTTAGGTGTGGTGTGAGTGTTCTCTATGAGAATAGGTTTGGGGTGAGGGAGGGGCGAGGGTAACCTACTGGCCCCGTTGTGGACTGGAAAGGTGTGGAACTGTCACTGTCAATTGTAACGGGGACCCCTGGCCCCTCGGCGGTTGGCAAGGGGGGGAGCGTTGGCCTCCGACCAAAGCTCCCTGGGGTCGCAGTCATCATTGTGAAGAGCAGTGCTCGTGGGATGGGTTCCAGGTGCCTCCACATCCGTGGGGAAAGGTCTGTCCTGAAGAGGAGGGGGCGGGGAAACGTGAGCGGAAGAAGAAGAGGCAGAGAGGAAGGGGGGACTGGGGACGAAGGGAGGGGAGGGGGGGGGGGGGGGGGGGGGGGGGGGGGGGGGAGGAGGAGGAGGGAGGGTTATAAGGGGGAAGGGAGAAGACGGGGGATTGGAGAGGGAAAGGGAAGAAGGAGGAGGGAAAGGAGCGGGGAGGGGGGAAGAAGGGAGGGGGAGAAGAGATGGAGAGGATTGGGTGTGCCCTTTCTTGGTCCGGGGTTGCTTCCTTCGTGGCGTGAGGCGGGACCCCTGTCCTGTTGTGGATCTTCATGACGTAGCTCTGTGTCCAATGGCTTTAAGGGTGGAGCGTTGGCAGACGTTCTGACTCTCACCCGTGGACCCTCTGGCAGAGGGGGGTCGGACCCTCTGGTGTCGGTCCGGTTAGCAGAAGGGGATTCCACCAGGTGGAGAATCGGTTGCGTTAGGCCCCTCTGTGTCTGGAGGGTTGATGTGGCGACGTTTCTGCACCGCCTTCATGGGTCTGGTGAAGACATGGTGTTGGCCCGAGGGGCTGACCCTGTTTGGTTGATCTGGGGGGGGGTCTGACCTCTGGAATAGACACCCCATTAGACAGCATGGAATGGACTTTGTCTAGAGTGCGTTGTAAGAGCCTTTGTCCCAGCTGTTTCTTAGCCCACGTGGTGGCCACCCCAAAAGGGCTGTTGCCAGTCGACGCCACCGACATGGGCATGATCTCTAGGGCTGTGTCCAAGCACTCTTGGTAAAGACTTGAGAATTAGCAGCGTCTCCTGTTCCCACTGCTTGGCGTTGGCCTCTATGAGGGAAGGGGTGGTGGGGTTGGGGCGCTGCTGGTTTAATCGAAGTCGCCAATTTGGTGTGATTTGGTCGATTGCGATGGGGATGGACCAAACCGCTGATGTTGGACATGTGATGTGTGGCTTTGATGAGCCTGCAGGGCACCCGGGCCTTGGCTTGCGAAATCCGGGTCCTTCTGTATTGTGGTGGAGGCGTAGCCGGTCTGCGACCCCTCGGGGTTCGATTACGTGGTGGTGGCGTACCTGGCCTGGTTGCCCTGCGCCCACGGAAATGGGGGGGCGCGTGGTGGGTCTAAACGACCCCTAGGTGGTCGATCACGCGGTGGTGGCGTGCCTTTGGTCGGCTCCCCTGGGCCCACGAACCTGGGGGGGGGCGTGGCCGGTCGGCGACCCCTGGGTGGTCGGAATCGAGGGGGCGGCGTGCCGGACGCGCCCCTGGGGGTGGCGTGCTGCGTCTAAGAGGTCTGGAAGTCGCATCAGAGGCGGCGGCGCAGCAGGTGCGGGACGCCCGACATCAAGGGACTAGAGGGTTTGGTCTGTACCGTGACCCATCTCTGCGTGGTGGTGCCGTAAGGGGCGATCATCATATCTCCCCCCACTGTGATATCTAGCAGTGTGTGGAAAAGGCTACGTGATAGTACCTCTCTGGTGAGGATATATAATCATGGTATTGATCATCGTGGCTCCATCTGGAGTAATGTTCAACCCTAGGCGCTTGCCATGGGCAGGTCTAGGCCCGTGACGTGGGTGTTCGTACCTGGTTCCGGTAAAACTCCGGTGAAGAATAAGGTCTACGCGGGCCCCATCTGACCGCTTGAGCGTAAGATGGCGCGCGCTCCGGCTATGGGCGCCGCCATTTTTGTAGTCTTGACGGACCTCGTTTTTTTTCAGATGAGTAATGGCGAACTTCGTTATTCTCCGTTGAATAATGTCCCATTTTCGATTAATATAGGGACTTTAAAGCGGGTCCTACCAGATCTCCTGCTCTGGACTATGGTCCATTTATGTGGGTTGTAGCGTTTCATCCATAGTAAGTGTTATAACGCACCATGGTGTTAGCTCGTGGTAATTAGCAAGAATGTTTTGTGAAAAAAATTATTAAAAAATCGAAAAAAGATCGGAAGATGATGTTAATCAATGATTTTTTTATTTACAGTTGCAATATAACGCGGGACGTTTCGGTTACAAAAAAACCTTCATCAGCCTAGCAATCTTGAGAGTACCTGTGGGAGCGCTAATTGGTGTGTTTTCCAGCATGAAGACCAGAGTGAAAGAGGGAGATGAAGGGGGGGGTTTGGGGCGGATATACCTTTCACCCCGTGACCTCTAAAGTTGGCGATATCCCGGACGAATTAAAAGTAAAGAAAAAAAAATTTTCCCCAAAGGGGAAAGGGATTAGAAAAATGTCTAAACCCCAGAGGGGGGCGCAGACCTAAAAAATAAAATTATATTAAACTGGATATAAACAAATTTGTAAAAAATTGGACCGGAAATGGTTGCATTCAGGGGCCCTCGGAAATTTGAAAAAAAGGTGGTGGGGAGCCGGTGAAGGGTTTTGCATTCAGGGACTACAGGAGTCCAGAAGCTCCTGCGTGAATAATGAAGCCAATATGGGGAAAAAGAAGACTATAAAGAATAAATGGATGAATGTGAAATTTAGGATTAGGCATAAGGCCCGAATGGTTAGGTTTAGAGTAAGGGGAAGGAAGGTGTTAACCCCCACTAAAAAAAAAATAATAATAACAATCTAATTGGGGGTCTGTGACTTAGGATTAGGCACGTAGAGATAATGTGCACCAATACAAAAATTTGCCACGTCAATGGACTATATTTGGGCCCGTGGCCGATGTGGACCATACGGGTAGAGGGGATCATCATGGATATCGTGAGTGGTGACATGCTTCGTACAGGCCTTTTAGAACATCATTTTCCTATAGTCATAGTAAGCATATTATGCATTTACACAGTAGGTATAACGTGAAAAGATATTGAAATAAATATAAAATATGTCCCAATGTCATGTAGGTGGGGATCCTTTCATGAGATGGACATGCCAACTAGAACAAAAAAAATAAAAATATACTTTAGATAGCGTGGGGGACACCAGAGTGTTACCTCAATATATAGGAACATATATCACACAGTTATAACACGATGACATGTAATGGTAAAAAAACTTGACATGAAAAGGTTGTGGAAAACTGAACAAAAAAGAAAAAAATTAACTTCAAATATAGAGAGGGGACAATGGGAGTGTACAGCCCATCTACAATGTTACTATAAACCCAAATGTCATGCACGAATGGTTATCCTTTACATGAGATGGGTATGTGAAATAGAACAAAGAAAAACAAAATTAACTTTGGATTAGTGGTGGTGGACACAAGAGTGTTACCTGAATATATAGAAACATATATTACATGCTATATCCCCAATGACATGTATGAAGATACTTACATGGATGGAGATGAAAACTGGAAAAATGAAAAAATTTTTGAAAAAAATTTTTTATATATTAATTTTTTAAATTTTAAAATTTTCATGGGGAAATTTTTTAGGAAAGGGGAAGGAGGGTTCCACTTAAATATTAATCCAAAAATTTTCTGTATTTGGGAAATTGGATTTGCCCTCAAAAATAGTTGGACATTTTACCCCCCGGGGGCCTCATGAAATTTTGGAAAACCCAAGGGCAGCTGAGGTGCTCTTTTTTTACGTGCTGATTTAACAAGGGGTTGTGAAGTTTAAATATTAAAAATTGCCCATTAGTAGGTTGGTAGGTTAGGGAGAATAGGTTAATTATTTAAAGTTAGGGTGAGGAAAGGTTATTTATTAGGTTTTAAGTTAGGGTTAGGGTTTAAATTAGGGTTAGGGAAATGGTTATTTAGGAGGGAGGGTTAAAAGGGTTAAATTGGTTTTATTAGGTTAGGGTTATTTAGTTGGTTTGGTTAGGTTAAAATAGGTTATTGGTTAGGGTGGGTTTAGGGTTAGGGTATTAAAAAATTTACGGTATTTTAAAAAGGGTTAGGTTAGTATTATGGTAGGGAAATAAAAAGGTAGGGTTAGGGTTTAGGTTTAGGGTTATTATGTAGGGTTAAAAAGGGTAGGTGGTTAGGTTAGGAAGGGAAAGGAGGTTAGTTTGGGGTTAGGTTTAGTGGTTATGTAGGTTAGGGGAGGGAAATTTAGGGTTAGGGTTAGGGTTAGGGTTGGGGGTTAGGTTAGGGTTAGGGTTAGGGTTGGGTTAGGGTTTAGGGTTGGGGTGGTTAGGGTTAGGGTTAGGGTTGGGGTTTAGGGTTTTAGGGTTAGGGTTAGGGTTAGGGTTAGGGTTAGGGTTAGGGTTAGGGTTAGGGTTAGGGTTAGGGTTAGGGTTGGGGTTAGGGTTAGGGTTGGGGTTAGGGTTAGGGTAGGGTTAGGGTTAGGTAAGAGCAATCTGCCCAACTTTTCAAAAGGGGTTTTTTTTGGACGTAAATTTTAAAAGCAGAGGGGCAACCTCATACCGAGACCATCCTCGGAAACCTTTGGGACCAGGCGAAATTGGGCCCGAAAAAGTTTCGTCCCCCTGTGGTGATTGTGGGTACTGCAATCGCGATTTGAAAAGTTTGAAGCTCCGTAACTCCCCAACGCAGAGGGGCAACACAATTCCAAGCATGCCTGTTGTAGCCCTTGGCCAGGACTACATGCTCACCAATTTTAGCCATTTCCGAGAAACTTTTTTAACATGGAAAAACAGGTTTTTTTGGGAATAACGTCCGTAGGGGGAGGGGCAACTGCACAAGATTTTTAACCAAGATACAAAGGCTGGGACGGATCAGAATCCGTTGAAATTTTGGTTCTATGTTTTTTCATCCCGATTATGGCCGATTTAGAAAATTGAATTTTAAAATTTCAAAGTTGTGCCCCTGGGCGAGGAAGAAAGGCACAGGGATGGTCCTTTGGTGTGGCAGGTGCCCCAGGCCCCCTAGACATGTGTGCGAAGTTTTGGGGTTGTAGCTCACTTACTTCATGTAGCTGCCATTGACCCCCATGTAAAATTTTGGGAAATTTTCTTAAGTGCCGAGTCCTAAGAAAATAATTTTTCCAAAAAGTATTTAGGAGCACGTTTTAGGCCCCTTTGGAGTATATAAAGATTTTTTTTTTTTTTTTTTTTTTTTTTTTAACACCACTAGTTGGCGCTAAACATGACCAAAAATTATGGGTGAAAAGGGGAACTCCCCCTCACTTTTTTAAAAACCCTATAAAAAGGGAAGAGTTGGGAATGAATGTGAAATGGGAAATGAGTGGAGGTGAATTGGAGTTGGGAAAATGGAGTTAAATTTTTTAAAATTTTAAGGGAGGGATGGGGGGGGAAATTGGGAATTTTGGAGGGGGGGAAGGGTTGGAATTTGGGGGGGATTTGGAAATTTTTTTGGGAGGGGATTGGGAAGGTTGGGAATTGGGGGGAGGGTTGGGGAATTTTTGGAGGGGTTGGGGAAAGGGAATTGGGGGGGGGTTAGGGGGAAGGGTTTGGGGGTTTTTTAGGGTTAGGGGGTTAGGGTTAGGGTTTGAGGTTTTTGGGTTTTAGGGGGGTTTTTTTAAGGGATTTTTTTAAAAATAAAAAAAAGGGGGGGGGGGGGGGGGGGGGGGGGGGGGGGGGGGGGGGGTTTTTTTTTTTTTTTTTTTTTTTTTTTTTTTTTTTGGGGGGGGGGGGGGGGGGGGGGGGGTTAGGTTGGGTTTTAGGGTTAGGGATTAGGGTTAGGGTTTTTAGGGATTTGGGTTAGGGTTAGGGTTTTAGGGTTAGGGTAGGTTTTAAAAAGGGAAAAACAATCTGCCCCTTTTTTAAAAATGGTTTTTTGGACGAAATTTTGAACGCAGAGGGGCATACCTCATACCCGGGAACCCTCCCGGTACCTTGGGACCCGGGGCCCTTGGGAAAAAGTTCGCCCCCTGGTGGCGATTGTGGGACTGCAATCGCGATTTAAAAGTTTGAAGCTCCTAACCCCCAACCAAGGGGGCAAACAAATTTCCAAGCGTGCTGTTGTACCCTTGGGCCCGGGCACATCTCACCCCTTTTTAGCCATTTCCCCAGAAACTTTTTTTAAAATGGAAAAAAAGGTTTTTGGGGGAAAAAAGTCCGGTAGGGGGGGGCAAAATGCACAAGATTTTTAACCAAGATACTAGGGGTGGGACGGATCAGAATCCGTTAAATTTTGGTTTTTTGTTGTTTCTACCCGATTATGGCCGATTTTAAAAAAAATTAATTTTAAAATTTCAAAGTTGTGCCATGGGGGAGGAAATAGGCACAGGGATGTCCCTTTGGGTGGCAGGTGCCCCAGGCCCCCCAACATTGGGGTTCGAATTTTGGGTTGTAGCTCACTTACTCATTAGCGCCATTGACCCCCATGTAAAATTTTGGGAAAATTTCTTTAAATGCCGAGTCCAAGAAAAAATTTTTCCAA
>JAOPFK010000585.1:0-15177 GCA_026122265.1 Ammodytes dubius
GCAAGCTAATTAGTTGTCAGATGGTTGTTGGCCTTGATGCTAGCAAGAAATTCAAGTTGGGGTTGGTCGTCACATTTTTTGGGGGGTTGGTTGTCACATGTTATCTCAAGGCTGCAGCCAGAAAATGAACCCAATAACGAAAGAAATTGTCAAGCTGTATCCTCACTGACACTAGCCTGGTGCTACCAGACCATCGTACTTCATTTCATTTGTACAGAAGGTCTGGAAGTGCTGTATTTGGCAAACGTTCACTCACTCGGAGGAGGGTGTCTGTTGAAGTTTTAAAATGATTGGATCTGCCCACTCCCTCTGTTCGCTGATTGGACGGCTGTAGATTCTCCGGAGAATCTGGGAAATGCGCTGTACACCCAGACTGACTACTGAAGGGAAAATGAAATTTGGCCGGAAGTAGGCGGGCGGGCGGAGCCAGGCTACACTGACACCCCAGAGAAGGAAAGAATAGAGCAGGAAAAGGCAGCTAGCATGCAAAAGAAAAAAGGGCAACAAAATCAAAACAACCCAGTGCATCCCAAACTAGACCAGCTGCCAAGGTTACAGTAAGTTATGTAGGCCTATTTGTCAACTTGACAATGCAATTACACTTTCAAATGTAGTTCTACTTGCTTGCCTTCTTTTTAAGATTATTCCCATTAAGATAACATTGTGACAAACAATCCCATAGTGTTTGACAACCGACCCCTTGATGGGGTTGGTTGTCACAATGTGTAAGGGTGTCTTTGATGATTAATTTCTTCTTTATTACAATAAGATAGAAAAAGTGAGGGGTACACATTTCAAGCCAACACCTTAAGCTTCAATGTAATGTAGGAATGACTATTGAAAGATGTTTAGGTGATAAGCAATTCTCACTAGAGTAAAAAGTGTGCCTACTTACCCCGTTCTCCCCTAGTTTATATTATAAAACCAAAGTTTTCATTTTACTCAGACATACTGTATGCCACTAAAGAGTAAAACAAGATACACTGAACATTTGGAGTGGTCTCTTATTTTTTTCCAGAGCTGTAGATGACAATTTGCTCCACAATGTAAAACAAAACAACCTATTAATGTATCATTGACACAAACAACTCAATGTAAGGAGTTCCTCCTTGAAGACCCAACATGTTGATACTGTAGACTTATGTTTTTTAACCAAGATGCTTTAACACAGTGTTTGGCTGTCCAAACGGACTGGGTGCTAGTTTTTATTTAATTATATTATGTATTCTAAAGCTGTTGCTCTACACTCTATGTTATTAGGGTGTCTGAGCGTCAGGAAATGTTTTTGTTGAAAAAACAGGAATTGTATGAGAGAATGGAGATGTAAAGCTCCATAAAGGATTGTATCTTCACCTTGCAGACTGTGTGTATGAAGGTGAGGAGATGTTAGGAGTCCAGTGCCCCCCTCCTCCTCAGCAGAATGCTCCTCAGCTCCTCATCACGGCTTGTAGCAGGAGACACTGTCTTTGGCTGGGGAGACGCTCTATTGAAACTCTCCTGAGACAGGGTCAACAACAAGCACATACAGCCACGGAAAAAATGAAGAGAGCCATCTGGATTTTTCTTACATTTTTATCTCTACATTACTTATTGAAAATGCTCAAAATGACAATATTTTTATTGTAAATTTGGTAGAGATGTCAGTAGTTTATATTAGATTATCAAAATGTTCATTTTATTCTAACATGTGCCTCTAAAGAGTAAAACAAGAGACACTGAACATTTGGAGTGGTCTCTTAATTTTTTTCCAGAGCTGTAGATGCTACAGGGAAAGTATTACACATCAAAATGAATGGGTCTTGTTTTAACTGTGACTTTGCGAGACACAGCAGGCAAGCACTGGTTCATTAAGACATTTTTGTCTATTTTGCCTCCATAACATGTTTTCTTTCTGTTAGTATTAATCCAAAGGTCCAAAATGTACATTAAGGTGTTTATGTGACTAAGCCTTGTCTGTTTGAGTCTGTAAATTTCTCCTATACAACCATCTTTAACGGACATTATCTCAACATTCGTTTTTTTTGTCAATACTCTGAACCAGAAATCTCTCCATGTTCATTCTTAGCACTATTCTGAAGTTTATTTCAGAATGATTTGTTCATATGTTGTTAATTGTCAGATTTATGATTTTCTTCTTAAAAACATGACGTAAATGCATTTTTAAGATAAAGTCATTTTTGATTTGTGAAATGAAAAACGGCCTGTATCCAAAATCTTTTCTGTAATAACCTTTGACACTTATATGTTGCAAGAATAAAAAGGGATATTAACTCCAACATCTAGATTTGGGGATTTTAAAGAGATGAAAATATGTGCATAATTAGTTAGATGTAGCCAAATTTGCTTATTTAGTCAAACATTTCTGAAGAAATTGTAAATAAAATATAAAAAATATTGACTTTACCTAAATATTGACTTTATATTGTACAAGTATTTTTCTCTCCATAACATATCTTTCCAATCTTTGCTGAATTTTATTATATTTTAACTTTGAGCACCAGTCAAGAAAACACAGGCTCTCCTCCTGTGTAAACACATTAGAAGTCTAACTAGTAAAACACAGCATGTAAGGACATTTGGTTGTCTTAAAGTCCCATTACCATGATTCCTTTAAGTTCCTGATAGGCCGAATTAGAGGGCCGCCTCTCCACCTGATAAAAGGGAAAATAGGAGGGAAAAGATGGCTTTGGTAAATAAGCAGCGGTCTGACACATTACATTTATTTTCCAGCACTTAGAGGCTAAACTGCACCTCTTAGCACACACACACTGTAGGCAAGCACAAGGACGTATGCTTTCTACAAGGAGCACATTTGTAAACACACAATCATTTTGAGTCACATCAATTTTCCCATCCTCATTATTTATAATTACCTTGTAGAGCAGGTACTAATGCTATCTAATTTGGCCCAGTTGTTGGAACACAGACTAAAAGATGTCTTGGCCATATATGTCATGTTTTATCAAAACAAGCAGCTCCTAGATCAGCCCTGATGGGTTTAAGAGCAGCGAACAATACCAGCTCAAACAATGTAAGACAAAATTCACCCAGGCCCCCAGTCTGCAGCCGCCTGCGTTACTTGTGATTTCAACAAAAGATGACAACACATGCTCTGTCACAATCACAGCAAAAAACATGCTATTTCTATAATGACTCTCCGGTTTATTGTTTGCACTAGTATTGCTTGTGAGACACATCCACACTTTGTACTTTGTAATTTGCTATCATTTCTCTATGGTGACATTTCTTATGCTGGGTTTACACTAGAGGACTTTTAAAAGACTATGAAAAGACTGAAGACTGAAACCCTCTTACATCTAAAGACAATCAACTCACACCTGAAGACATTAGTTTTCAGTCACAGAGTGAGATTTTGAAAAGACAGGGGTCTCATATTGCAAGACTACAACTAGATTCTTTTTGAGATTAATATCATTTCCGCAAACGTGATTGTGATTATTTAATTAAAAACAAGTTAATTCAATATTCCGAGCGGGGGACTTCCTTTAGTTATTTGACCAGCTTTATTTGCTGATCTCATACCCCAATAACTTTAGCTCCTAACCCTGTATTTGACGGTAGAGTGTTTAGGTTGCGTGGCTGTCAGCCTGGTTCTCCACCGAGGCTTCTATGAAAAAGTATCCAAAATAAGTGCCTCACCAGGCGGACACAGGTCGCGACTAATGCCGCTCCTCCTGTGTCGTGCTTGGTGCACGCGAGAGTGTGACAGTGTTTACGTAATTTCGCTTGAGCCAACCCCTAAGACTAGCGATAATATCAAACCTGTTTAATAATGTCGGAACGTCAAGACGGGGAGAAGACTGGCTGAAATCGGGTCAGAAGACCACCATACACCAAACGACTGAGATTACGTGCGCGCGCCACAACTCCAGCACGACTCCCGTGATTTCAGTCCGACATTGGAAGATTGTCTGCGACTGTCAAATCGCGTGAAAAGCCATGTAGTGTAAGCCCAGCATAAGTTGACTTCCTTCACATACTTTTTGGTAGCCTACTAGCCTAATTCCTATATGTCTCTGTCATCTACATTATGACTTTATTCACATGTATCTTAATGTATTATTAAGACATGCATTCTATTGTATCTACTCATCAGTGCATCCTATCCACAGGCTCTCCAGATAACATGCAGGGATTTTCCTGTTTATGGACAATTTAAGTCTACTGTTCAAATGTGTTCATATTACCTCTATAATAATCAGTTTGAATTTATAATTCTCAGAGCAAGGAGCCCAACAGAGTGTGGCTTGTGTTCCATTGGTCCATTGCGTGGCCTGCTGTAGGTTTACTGCTGCTCAGTTTGCCTACACATAACTCAAACAAACTATCTGCTCACAGTGTGCTGAAGGAACATGTATTGTATCGTTTTGAGGACTGTTCAAGTCGCTGCTGAGAATCTACAGCTTTCTCTTAAAGCTCCTCAAGTGGCATGTTCACCTCAAACTAGTAGACATGATGAGCCAAGGTTTGTGGAATACAAAACATTCTCAAGATCCACACTCACTACACCTGGACAATTCAACTGACCTCGGTGTAAAGCCCTTGGCACGAGTATGCTGCTCTGCCATTTGTTTCTTTGTAGCTCAACACAATCCCAAATGACAGAAACCTCAAGGATGTACAATCCTTCAATGAAGGTTTGAATGAATACATGAACTAATGAACATCAGACCAAATGAGGAAGCATGTTGTGACAGTGAAGCTGTTTGCTGACTCTGTAGAGCATGAGCCTTAAAGTAATCCAGTGTGGCCCCACAAATGAAAGGAACACTATAACCTACGTGCGTTGACATTTATTTAAATAAATGACCTATGAGGAGATTTTTTTGAAAATGTGACATCCATAGTGGAGATCATGTGTCCTGTTAAGGAACATGTCTACTCTCCTGTTAGGGGACATTACATTACACTGGCATATTCTGTGTAATTATTAGTATTGTAGTCTGTTGTTGTTTTTGCTTTGTATATGCCCTTGCTCTGTTTAATTGTTGTAAATCTGTATTTATCTTTTATTAATTGTACATGTTAGGTGTCCTTGAGTGGCCTGAAAGGCGCCCATACATACAATGGATTATTATTATTACTTGTCATAGGGACATTACCTGTCTCCTGTTAGGGGACATGTGTCATAGGGACATTACCTGTCTCCTGTTAGGGGACATGTGTCATGATAAAGACATTACCTGTCTCCTGTTAGGGGACATGTGTCATAGGGACATTACCTGTCTCCTGTTAGGGGACATGTGTCATGATAAAGACATTACCTGTCTCCTGTTAGGGGACATGTGTCATAGGGACATTACCTGTCTCCTGTTAGGGGACATGTGTCATGATAAAGACATTACCTGTCTCCTGTTAGGGGACATGTGTCATGATAAAGACATTACCTGTCTTCTGTTAGGGGACATGTGTCATAGGGACATTACCTGTCTCCTGTTAGGGGACATGTGTCATGATAAAGACATTACCTGTCTCCTGTTAGGGGACATGTGTCATGATAAAGACATTACCTGTCTCCTGTTAGGGGACATGTGTCATGATAAAGACATTACCTGTCTCCTGTTAGGGGACATGTGTCATGATAAAGACATTACCTGTCTCCTGTTAGGGGACATGTGTCATAGGGACATTACCTGTCTTCTGTTAGGGGACATGTGTCATGATAAAGACATTACCTGTCTCCTGTTAGGGGACATGTGTCGTGATAAAGACATTACCTGTCTCCTGTTAGGGGACATGTGTCATGATAAAGACATTACCTGTCTCCTGTTAGGGGACATGTGTCATGATAAAGACATTACCTGTCTCCTGTTGGGGGACATGTGTCATGATAAAGACATTACCTGTCTCCTGTTGGGGGACTGTCCCACAGGTCTGAGTTGAACCCCTTTCTTGATCCTCTGCATCATTTCGTCCACGGCCTGCTGCCTGACGTCCAGCTCTGAGAGGATCACACACAACAAGCATGAGACACACCTAGCCTCAAGCGCTAGCTGGCTTTTCCAACACACTTCAGTATTTAGAAGTTTCAATGATAAAACATGGGAGTTCAAAGGCTTTTGAAAAGTACAAGGCACATTGTAGTCCACAGAACAATGATCATTAGCCCTACACTTGAAATGTAGCTCAATTGATTTGATTGATTTCATAGGAGCATAAATATGACACAGGCCCCCCAGGACCAATCAATGAAGGTTTTCTTTAGGAGCTTTTAGGAGGGATGTGGCTATAGTCACAGAACAACCAGTTCAGAGCATGTACGTATAGTGTGTGAGGTTACCAAAACTGTTCTGCAAGGAATTTGGACTAGTGTGTATAAACACAAAAGATATTAATTAATTTTTCATCCGCATTTTTTTTTAAATGACAAAATCCTAAAAGACGCTGAGCGGCATACACAATGAAAGTATTGTCATTAAAATGTCTTTAAAAGTGTTAATGTAATAATCACATTTCTTTCATTCAAAGTGTTCAGAAAGAGACTATTATTCAGGTGTCAGAGTGGAAACTCCTTGCATGGCGCCTATTCAGCCCTGTATGGAAGTCCCAAAAAACACCCTGTGTGTGTTAAAAGCCGTTTAACAAGATGAGGAGGCAGTATGGCCTTTTCAATCCACACGGCCACCCCTACGTGCTCCAACAAGTCAAGGCTTCCCTTTTGTTTGCATAAATTGAAGAATTCAGCATGTTGACCTAATGGACCAGTGATAGAGATTTGAGTTTTCATTTGTTACACCACTTGCTACAGCATTTGTCCTTCTACACAAAAGTGACTTTGATTCGCAAAAGGAAACGGTGAAAAGGATCAAATCTGAAAGGCATAAAAATATAATTCAAAAAGCTGTCCTCCTACACTGGCATGCATGAGTCACAGCAGCCTTAAGGAGAATACATGACCAAATGAACACACATTGCACTGGGAGATAAAAGACACGCTGAATGTTTGGAGAGAGAATGACTGACAGAATATGGACATTAACACAGTATTCCCTTCATCATTTATCAACACAATGAAATGTGATCATTTCCAATTGAACGAGAATGGCCATGTTATTCTCCCCTTATGCAATTAAGACAGGAACAACTCCTCAGTCCCCAAACAACGTTCATAGTGTATATTATTAATACATTCATCTGTAAGCAAACAGCTTATTTATCATTTGTTGTAAATATTCAATCAGGTTTGTTGTTTTTCAAATGGACATTTATTGGTGTCTGAATCATGTGACACGGTGAGTTTGGACTGTAAAAAAAAATAAGTCTGTTCTTCTCTAGCTCACTAACCACGCTTTGTAAAATGGCTGCTGCTTCTTCATCTATTCTAACATCACATATTGAAGTCCTACTAGTCACTATAGTCAAGTCATTTTCCTAAACAAGTCTCTTTCCTCTGCGATCGTCTTCCCTTAAAAATCTGTGAAGCTAGCTCTGTCCATTCTTTTAGAAGCCAAATAAAAATCTATTTTATTCTACCTATCACATCACTTAGTTTCTGTAGTAAATACCTCACTGTGGTTACCCAACACATAATCAGTCACTGTGAATATTGTTTTTATGTTTAGTTTTACATGTAAGCTAGCTCAGGCCATTCAATGTGCATGCATTTCATAGTATGGCACTATTTATCTGTCATATGTCTTGTTCATAATGTTTCATATGAAATTATTTTTCTTGTGGAAATAATATGGTTTGTGGTTTGTTATGATATTTGTATTATGCTATATTGCTGTACAGCTCTTATGGCATTTTTGTGTGATGTTGGGCTATAATACATTTTGATTGATTGATTGATTGATTGATTGATTGATTGATTGAAAGTCACAATCACTCCCGAACAGACTGAAACACATAAATTTTTGTTCTTTGTGTTTTCAGAGGCTATTTTGTGTCTTTAAGAAATAGATCATTACAATCAAACTCCTAAACCACAGAAGCGCTAACAGTGCATTGTAATAATGAAAGAGCAGTTTACTTTACAAAGACCTGCATCGGATTACAAGCCAGTCCTTTTACTATGGTATACACAGGTTGATTCACACTATATCTGTATGTACAGTATAAAAACCCATGTTGTGTATGTGTGGTGTGTACCTGGAGTCTGGCCAGAGTCCTGGGCCACTAGTGGGATGTCACCACTAATGTCTCGTCTCTTTCGGATCAGTGACAACAGAGAACTAGAGGGGAAGAAACAAAATGGAGATCAACTTGTGGTTAGTTAGCACAGCTGCTTTGACAGGATCTCAAAATGTCCCCACTGTGGGACTAATAAAGGTTTTTCTTATCTAATCTTAATTCAAATAGATTTTCATCTGGATTATATGTCCCTGAACATCCACATTTTGTTTCCTGCTGCAAAAAAAGAGTAAACTGTTCAGTGTCCAGAAAGGTTTTACTGTTCACACTTGTTGGGTGTATTTGTAGGGACCCAGGTGGTGCAATTTGGACATGTGACACATTTGATATTAGCCGGGTTGATTTTTCCATCAAGCAGGGAGGACGGTAAAAGTCATGAAGATAATAGACATAATAGATGAATAGTAATAGATGATAAAGGCAGGCTATTTGACAATAAAATGCTGTAAAGTATACCTGCTATTTTCATTATCTTTAATTCGACAGAATACGGGAAACAGTTAGCCTGGAAAACCAGACCTGCCGCTGGCAAATTTAGATTTGCTCAGCCTGTTGGTCTGGACATGAACCATTGAAGCTCATTAAATATGTTGGAAATTTTGGAGCTACCAATCAAATGCTACTATCTGATATGGGCGGGCCAGAGTGCTATTTATGGGGCTCTGGGATGACGACAGTGGTGTGGCATGCGCCGTTGAAGTCATGATACTGATAGTAAACATCAAAGATGGCTGCTGATACGTTGTTTGAGTTTGAAACGGCTTTGGCCTCTGAGCAAGACCATGTTCGACACGATTTGGAAGACGGCACTCAAATATTTCATTAGCAAGAAAGATGAATGTTCTGTTTTGCCGACCGACCAAGTCAAAAGTATAATTTACCGGTTAGCCCCGCTATTCGCTAAACGAACGGGGCTTAATACATCACCTTGTTCATTGCTCTGATTGGTCGTAGTTCTATGCAATTGTGTGCAGTGGTATTTTGAAATGCATGCGTTGGTGCCGCCCCTTGAGTCTACAGTATTGCTCACCATTCTAGATGCTGGTCTGGATTTCCAGGCTAGGAAAAGAATTCTTTGAATCACAAAATTCGAACATTTTAAATCTTAGTTCTATAGGTGCTAGGGTATAGGCCTACGCTACTACTTTCATCTGAAAAGAATATCTCCACTGCTTTACAAAACAAAGTGCTCACTGCACATGAACATCAACCCCACTGTCTCCACATCAGACCTGAGTGGGTTGGAGGCTGGAGGAGAGGGGGCTGGAAGAGGTGGAGGTGGTGGGGGAGGTGGAGGGGCTGGAGCTGGGGGAGGGTTGGTAGCTGTCTGCAGCTTCTTCTGGAGCTCCTCAACTGGACAGTCAAACAGAACCAGTTACACATCACACACAGTTACACACACACACACAGTAACATCAACAAGGACAGAGCAGGAGAGTATTATAGTGCAGACCCTGAAGAACTAATAAAGAGATTCTGATTCTAATTCTGAACTAATGGTCCAGACAAAAGACAGGAAGAGAATCTCATGTTCATACTTTCAATACTTTCTATAGGCAGGCTTGTTGGGATTTTTGCAGCCACAGTGCACCTTGTACAGTGTTGATTTAGCAGCATACCCCCTTGCAGTGTGTTCTATACTTCTAGATCCAAACATGTGTTGACCTGTATAGCGCAGGTCCTTGATGTCCACCTGAGCCTTGGACCATTGGTGGCTGTACTGGTCCTTCTCCTCCTCCAGGAGCTCCAGTTTAATGGCGAGAGCCTTCAGCTGGCTCTGGTCCTCACTGCTCCCAAGCCTGCTCTCCGTCTGCTCCATCTCAACACATACACACTGTATCTCAGCATCAACAAAGACACAGCTGCAAAATGATGTTGTTGTTACACATACACATATATGTACAATGTATGTACTGCATATATTAAGGCTGTGAAACGATAAAAAAAGTTGAATTGCGATACATTTTGGAATGTCCATTTCCATGGACTCCAGGCTCCACATATCATCACGTTTTGATGATGTAGTTAAATGAAATACCATCTGGAATCAACACAGAGTCTTTCATTCTGAAATACCAAATGTTTTTGTTTTTGGCATTTTTATGCTTTATTGACAGTGTAGAGACAGAGATGCAGAGAACGACCGCGGGCTGGAATCGAACCCGGGTCGCTGCTGGCCGAGGCCCATCGGGGGACGCCCTACCAACTGAGCTAAGGGCGCCCCCAGAAATACCAAATGTTTAATGATTTTTCTGGGGTCTAATTTGTTTGTTATGTGCTGAATTAAGGGGTGTCGAAGGTCCAGAAAAGGCAGCATGTGATTAACGCGATTTTAAAATGAATAACTTGTTATGTATGTTATAGATACACACCAACAATTATACATATTCTTCAAAGGGACATTTCCTTCTTAGTCACTTAACAAAAGTGGAATGATATGATTCGAAGATGAACATATTGGTACAGTTGTTCTTGAAGGAGTGGCTCCTCTGCACTGTGTTGGCTGTAGCTCCTGTGGTGATGATGATTTTATGATAGTAATCTGGCAGCTTTGGGAAGCTGCCAGTTTATGTTGAGTGATCCGCTCCCCAACCACAGCTCCTTAACCAATGTTTGAATTATTCCTCAAATGAAGGGTATGGCTCACCTCCACCGGGCCCTGGCACAGAGCAGTGATCCCACTCAACACTAATGCTTTCCCATCAGGGTAGGGAGGGAGCGTGAGGCTACACTGCTGCGTTGATTGATGTGGTAACAGCCCCTATGTTTTACATTTGACAAAATGCTACAAACCGGTTACAGCTAGTCCAAAACTCTGCAACAAGAATTCTCACTTAGACCTCCTGTTGTTCCCACACCACCCCAGTTCTGAAATCAATGCACTGGCTTCCCATCAATTTCAGGATACAATTCAAAATACTCCTCCTTGCATGTTCTTGCTCCAGAGTACATTAGCAAACTAATTAATCCCCTAGCCCACTGCCCGGCCCTCAGATCCTCTGAGCAGCGACTGCTAGCTGTTCCTGGCTCCATAGTATAGCACTATTTATATGGCATATGTGCTTTCTCTGTTCTGGATCCCAGGCTGTGGAACTCTCTTCCACTGGGAGCCAGATCAGCATTGCCTTTGGGTGCTATAAAACACAGGTCAAGACATTTATTTTTACTAAATGTGTTGGTGCTTAAATAATGCACAACTCTTTAGTGGGCTACTCCTGTTGCCTGTATTGCACATGTATTTTTCTTTGTTTTGCTTTTGTCTGTTTCTATTGTATTGACACATTGTATTGGACATCATGTGTCCTTGTTAAGCACTTTGTAACCCAGGTTTGAAAGGTGCTATATAAATAAAACTTTACTTACTTACTTACCATCATGGCCAATGAGAATTCACCGGGCATTTCCCCCACTATCAGATCAATAATGATTGTTTTCATGGATGTTAATCAGAGGCATTACAGGAGTAAGAGAGCACAGAAAATGGGTTAAAAATGTAATCATTTTATTTTGACTGAACTAGTTTGTTCTAATGAGTCAAGTAGGACTGAATAACTGTACAAATGGTTTCAGTTGACCGTCACTGTGGAAGTCTGTTATATTACATACTAGAGAGCCTGAGTCTAGATCCTTTAGTTTCTTGTGGACACATTCTACTATTAAAGGCCTACTTCACCGGTTTGAATATGAAGGTGTATTAAATTCTGAGATCCTATGTAGTATAAATGTGCGAAAAAAATTGAAATCGGTTCATCCTAGCCTGAGAAAAGGCAGAAAGAGTGTGTTTTTTAACCCTATATTTCTCCTTCTCGTGACATCACAGAAAGAGAAATATAGGGTTAAAAAAAAACTTACTTTGTAAATATTACTGTGATGTCTTTTACTGTGACATCACAGTAATATTTACAAAGTAAGTTTTTTTTTAACCCTATATTTCTCTTTCTGTGATGTCACGAGAAGGAGAAATATAGGGTTAAAAAACACACTCTTTCTGCCTTTTCTCAGGCTAGGATGAACCGATTTCAATTTTTTTTGCACATTTATACTACATAGGATCTCAGAATTCAATACACCTTCATATTCAAACCGGTAAAGTAGGCCTTTAATGTTTGCAATAGTCTTTTGAATCGTTTCTTTTAAACAAGACGATAAGAGGGATATTTTAGTCACCCCCTAAGATCAGTTGTTTGATAGGTGCAATAACATTAACAAACAATTGTTTCATAGAAACATGATTCTGACTGAAGTGGTTGTTGTATTTGTTGGCTTGGTGCTCATTTAGCAGTGGCTGTCTGAGCTAGTGAGCGGACATTTTGGCCTGCGAAAGGTTTTGTTCTTCAAAGATTACTTTTATTAGTAATTTTTTATTCAAATTTTATTCAATTCTATCCTATGTATTATTTATGTTTTTGTTAGCCACTATGAAGAGCTTTCATTTATTTTATCTCTTTATTTAAACATTTTTAGTTTAGAAATGATAAGTGCTTATAAGTTATGTACGAGGACACAAATGTGGACGTCCCATAGTGTTGTGTAGTTTTCAAATTGTATTGATTATCCCCCCCCCCCTCCCCTACTATGTTGATTGTGCCCAGCCCAAAATGAGAGAAGCCCCCTTGTGTGAGAGGTGTGTCCAGTGTGTGCTGTGTCACACACCTGGCTGTGGTGCTGCAGCCTCAGGGCCTCCAGCTCCTGTGTGAGGGCAGACACCTGGCTGAGAGCTTCCTGTAGGGCCGGGCCAGGTGACGAGCTCTGCATCAAGATGTGACTCTGTCTCTTCAGCTGCTTCTGCTCCAGCAGCATCTGAACCAAAGGAACAACCAGGACATGATATATCAATCAATCAATCAATCAATCAATCAATCAATCAATCAATCAATCAATCAATCAATCAATCAATCAATCAATCAAACAAACAATCAATCAATCAATCAATCAATCAATCAAACAATCAAACAAACTTTATTTATATAGCACTTTTCATACAAGCAAATGTAACACAAAGTGCTTAATACAATACCCCCCCCCCCTCTGCAACACACCCACAGATATTCACACATGCAAAAAAATCCCCCCCCCTCCTACCCATCCATACCCAATGTGATAACATTGTGACAAATAAGAAATTCATTAAAAACAGGAAGGAAACTGCGCTGAGGAAACACCATCATCAGAGAGAAAACACTAGAGACTATAAACTAAACAATGTAAAATAAAGAGATAAAATAAATAGAAGCTCTTCATAGTGGCTAATAAAAACAAAGATAATACATAGGATAGAATTCAATAAAATTAGAATACAAAATAACTAATAAAAGTAATTATAAAAAGTAAATAAAAGCAGACTGCATATATAAATAAAATAGGCTATAAAAGATAAATAAATACAGTAGGTTGTTTAATTTAAAGATTAAATTAATAATTAATTAATCAAATTAATAAATAAATAACTTGTTTAATTAGAAAGCCTGACTAAAAAGATAGTCCCCGGCCCTTACAGCCGCCACCTGCAGCACGCCGCCAATCTCAGACAGGAAATGCACCCAAAAAACACAGTCAAATCATACTGACACTGGTTTAACACTATTATCCAGTCAACATTATAACGCAAAACTACATTTCCTAGGACGTGCTACATGTATTCATTTTTATGTATTTATAAGTAGCACATCATAGGTATGTAGCCTGGCACCGCCCGCCAACCTACTTCCGCTCAATTTTAATTTCCCTGCAGTATTCAGTCTGAGTCCGCGGTATATTCACGGGTTTTTCTCCCTGGCAGATTTTTGTCTGTCAATTGAGCGAACAGAGGGAGTGGCTGAGAACAATGACGTTGAGGTTGTGCGCAAGTTTCAGTTTTAGTCGGAAGCTGGTAAATGACATACGTCACGACCAAACGTTATGCTATTGGTTGGCAGATCCAGAGTGGCACTGGGCAGATCCAATAGTTTTAAACTTATACAGACACCCGCCTTCAAGTGAGTTAACGTTTGTCAATTGAGCGATTCCAGACCCTCTGTACAAATTAAATTAAGTCTGGTAGGACCAGGCTAATAGGTATGCGACTACAGTATACAGTAGCCAAAAGCTATGTTTTTTCCTTTTTTTAAATAAAGAATATTTAGATTTGGCATTAAGATCACAGAGTAATGTGCTGTTATTGTTAGACTTGTATTGTCTGAGGACAGAAATAGCAAAGACAGTTGTAACAGAACAGTTCGAGTCTATGACACACATTATACGGTATATATTGTAAGCTCAGAATTTACGACATAAACAAAAGCGTTAATCATGTTTCGAAAATGTAATATGGTTTTAACTAACCCTAACTGTTGGTGCCCTCCATGAGTCCTGGCACAGTTTAAATATTTATAATGCAGGTAAACACAATGGCCCTCATTTATCAAACTTGCGTGGAAACTGGTGCAGATTCTGGCGCAAATACCTCCCTACGCCAGGTATCGCGTGGGATTTATCAAACAGCCGTATCTCGCCAATCTCGGCGTACGCCACGCCATTATTGATAAATGCAGCGGCTGAAAACAATCGTACCATGCCCCTATATTTTCTCAGTTTAGAGGCCTCGCCCAGGGTTTTTCGACATGGTTTTGGGCATTACGGTTTCAAAAGAGGAAAAATTATCTGAAGTAGAAATTGACAGAATAACAGGGAAAGTAGAAAAATAAAGAGTTTCATTTCGGAGCAATTTTAAAACGGCATCCAAAAAAAAGAAGAAGGCAGCAGTTAGGGGAAAGGAAAAAAACTGCTGCGGCAACAGCGGGGGTTGGTTTTTGACAAAAAAGGGTTTTCCAGCTGAGGATTTTGCATTTTAGGGTTTTCATATGGGGTATTTCTCAAAATCTATAAAACGCTATTCAATTATATGTCGCCATTTCTTTGAATAGATGAAAAAAAAAGTGGTCCCGCTCAAAAATCGCCACTAAAAAAAGGTGTTGCTGTTCTTAAATGCAACCAACTGAGGGGTTGGCCGGGGAAAAATATAAGTGCTAGAGGAGAAACAGCGCA
>JAOPFK010000586.1:0-10617 GCA_026122265.1 Ammodytes dubius
GTTAAACTCATCCACAGCCTGCTTGAACATATACATACATTTGTCAACGTCATCAATATTTCCCCCTTCAGTCATCAAGGCTTTTGTTTCGTGCATTCTCCTTGTGCACACTCCCAGTTTCCCTCTGCGTGTCGCAATCAGAGACCTTAAACGATCCTCCGCTTCTGTGGCCGTTTTAAGTTCAGTCATTGTCCCGGTTTTATTGTAGTTTGATTTATTGATTTCCTTTTATTAGATCGCTTCCTTATTTATTTTGCTCCGTTCGCTTTTCCACCGCGTCCGCGGGATGCGCGTTCACACAGAGCTTCCTTTTGTCACTTTTTTTTGTTTAGCGATCGCATCATAGTTCATATCAAACAGACAGTTAGAACGGGGCTTTAAACGCGGATCTCATCCGCACATCCATATTCACAAGCACTTTTATTGTGCACGGCTCATCAATGGGATTGTTTACTCACGCGTATCCACACGGAGCTGCGCGCGCCCGTCTTCCTGGTTCCTTTGCCCTCTACAAAAGTTTGCCAGACTCGTGTAGTTTTTGACTGTGAAACGGCAAACCCTCTGTTTGCTCTTCTGGTTCCTTTAGGCAGAGAAAGTCTGACACACGTCCCTTTTGTAAGCACGCACAGAGATCGTTTAGTTTGATGTTGAGTGTGATTTATTAAACGAAACTCCAGTTGACTTTCCAGTAACAAACATAAAAAACTCAAAACAATGTCACTGATTTGCGGCCAAAAAACAGGGTTCTTACTAGACAAAAATACTTCTAAATGTGAGATAATATGAAGTAATGTGTGAGCGTGATCGTGATCAAAAACTGTATGCTCTCTGCCTTCCAACCTGAATGAAAGCAAAGTCCCTCCCCTATAAGGTAGAGCACGCACCCCAGGTGACACACATTACCAATCACCACATAAACAAAATGCGTTGATATACATATGAATAAACATTTCACACACTTACTAATTCATAAATCATAATTTGCCATAAACTAAAAATGCATTTACTTAAAATATATTAAACACACAAATCTTTAAATGGCTCCAACAGGCCCCACAATGTCCATTGCAATTCGCTTGAAGGGGGTGGTAATGACTGGCATAGCTTGGAGTGGTGCACGGTCTGATTTACGGACAGCACAGGTGTTTTGGCACTCTGGGCATGCTTTGCAATATCTCTGAACATCAGTGTACATTGAAGGCCAAAAGAAACGAGAACCTAGCCTTAAATAGGTTTTATAGTGACCTAAGTGTCCTGCCCAGGGGATGGTGTGTGCTAAGTGTAGTACAAGTGGTCTGCAGCTTAGTGGCACCACTAACCTCCCGCTACCTGGTTTCTCCCCCTGATAAAGCATGTCATTGTGAAGCACAGATTCAGTACCACCAACTCTGACAGTGTGGCTAGCAGAAGCTAACACCTTTGTTAACACAGACTTTAACACAGGATTAGACAGTTGTAGCATGGCAATATTCTCAGGTATCTCCCACTTAACATCTGCTAAGGCATTATCAGGCAACTCGTGCGATACAGGTGTACCAGTGTGTTTCTCTAAACGCCGTTGTACACCAGACTGAGCTTGGAGTTTTGCCTGGGAGCGTGTCATGACAAAACAAGAGACTTGCATATTTTTTTTCTTGACTCAAGCCCACAAGCATTAGAGAGGCTTTTACCAGCGCTAAGGAGGTCACACAAAACAGGTAAGTCCCACCCCAAAAGCATTTCCACTGGTAAATTCTCCATTACTCCCACTGTCATCAGATACTTTTGCCCCTCTACTTCCACAGTAAGCTCTACGTGTGGTTCTGGCTTACAGTCACCATGTACACGTTTGCTGGCTGTAGTCAATAGCACATGGAACAAGACTCTTTCTTATGAATGACATTGAACTACCAGAATCAAGGAGAGCCGTTATAGGTTTACCATTAACTTTAACTGGAATGGATCTAGACTCTGCCAACATGGCTATCAGCCTACTCACTTTTTCTTGGCACATAACACAGACGAGTCAGTTTTGGCTTCTTCAGGGGCCAAACGGACGCTTTGTGTCCTTGCTGCTGACAATGATAGCATACAAAAGTCAGAAAACTTGACTGATCAGTGTGTCCCCGGTCATTTGCCCCCCGAAGACCTTCAAAGACCTTCGGAACGCTGTCTCTGGGGCGGTTGAAGTCCCTGGTATCCACTCATGCTGGACGTGATGTGGGCCCCTTCCTCGCATTCAAGTACTGCAGGGCCAACTTTGCTGCTGTTAATCCTTCTTCAGGTTCTCTCACCCACGTCCTGATGTCAGGAGGAATCACCAGAAGCAGCTGCTCCGAATGATGGACTCCCCCAACTCTTCTTTGCTCCTCTGCTCCGGCCGCATCCAGCGTCGGTAGAGGCCCTTCAACCGGTGGTACGCCTCCGATGGTGTCTCCCCAGGTGGTCCTGAAGTAGCCCGAAACCGCTGACGATACTTCTCTGGAGAGATGTCAAACTTGTCCAACAGCGCCTCCCTCAGGTCCTGGTAAGAATCACACTTGTCTTCATCCATAGCTGTATAGGCCTCCAAGGCTTTTCCAGTCAGCAGGGGAATTAGTCGACAGGCCCATTGCCCCCTCGGCCATTGCCATGTTTTTGCCATGCGTTCAAAACGCAGAAGGTCATTTTCAATGTCCTCACCCTTCTGATACACCGGCATTTTTGGCTCCCGACTCTGGATGACTGTTGGCCCCACCGGAGGATTTTCCTGTCTCCCAGAAAAAGACAGCGATTGGTTGATGTTGAAGTTGTCGGTCGGCCCCCTCCTCGAGGTCCACAAAGTTGGGAGGTTCATTCGGAGGCTCCCACCATCAGCTGTGTTAGATGGCCCAGGTGATGGTGAATGTAGGACAGGCTTTCTGGAGGCCTCAAGTGAAGCTCACAGGCCCCGAAGCTCCTCTTTGAAAAGGTCATCTCTGCTCTGCTGAGCAGTTAAAAAGTTTTTGAAGAGAGTTATTACCTCTTTGTTTGAAGGCCCCACCTCTGCTGCTGGTACAGTCTGAAACTGCTGGGTTTTGGGTTTGGCTCCTTCTGCTTCAAACCTCTGCAGTGGTGCGTCTTCCTCTGATGAGCCAGCTGTCTCCCAATCATCCTCATCCTGTCCAAGGGGGTTCCGGTTTTGTGAACGTAGTCCACTTCTTTTCTTAAAGCAACGCTCAACTTTGCGACTGGCCATCCCACCAAATGTTACAAAGAGTTGGGTTTGTTGAAAAAACAAATACAAGATGGCTAAAGTTGCAAAATAATTGAGGTGCTTTTATTTCAAAACAGGAGTGATAATAAAATACAAAAACTGGACGTCCAAAGAAAGTAAAACAAAGATTCAAAAGGATGGATCAAAAAGGGGTCTCCATAAACAAATCCTACCGTCACACACTGACTGACTTTCAAGATTGACCGGCCTCAGTAACAATGTCTTGCAGGCCTAGCCCCTCCCCTTAGCCAAACCATTCACTTGATATTCAATTAACTACAAATTAACCCATATTACGCTTTTGTTTAACATTTCTTTGCTACACAACATTTCACTCTCCCTGTATCGATCATGTCCAACGTAGACATCTTCCATAAACATATTATATTACACACACACGCTCCTATACAATCATATGTCCCCCACGAGCCAACGTCAGATGGTATCTCCCACCTGATCCACCTGGTTGCCACCTGGGAAGAGTTAGAAATGATAAGTATACAGGATTGAATAAACATTAACAATTGTGTGTGTCTTAAAGGTCCCATATTATGCTAAATGCACTTTTTAAATGTGTTCTAACATATCCATGGGGCCACGGTGTACCTAGAGCAGGGGTCTCCAACCTTTTTTCAACTGAGAGCTACTTTGAAAAAATGTAAGTGGCCAAGAGCTACTTGTATCAAATCGCTTATATTTATTTACATAGCACACATCAAATGAATTAAGCTTCTGTTTGTACACGTGTAAAATTGCAATACCCAATGCTTATCATAAATAATTTCCCATCAAAGGTCCAAGAACACATTACTTTACACTTTTTGTGGGCCACATATCACTGAAAATTGACATCAATGTCTATAATACACTTCTTATTGTGACGCAACCGTGTTTCCCCCAGGAAATGTCTTAGTCAAGGCGGTCACCACCCAGGTGTGGAGGAGGCGCGGCGCAAAGCGGCGCGCTGAAAATTTTGGGGTATTTTGCTCAAAGATGCCAATACGCACTACAGAAATAAACAACTGCTTATTTGAATAAAACAGACAACTGACCTTACAGTTGTACATTTTTAAAGTTCCTTTTTGGATATGGGGCTGTTGTGAGATTATTGTGGACAATTAGGCCTACTGTGATAACCTATAATTCATTAATGGTTATTATTAGCCTACTTGCTTGATTTCTTTTTAAATACAGAGGTTATTGGTCGTTTTGGAACATATATTTCCCAATTTAAAACGTAAAAATAAAGCAGCATTGAAAATTCAGAAAATAAATCTTGTATGGCTACACTAGCAGGCTGTTTTACAAATAACTCAATAGTTGAAATAATAAATAAAATGTGTTTTCCCCTTAAAATGATTAAATACATTTATGCAAAGGTCAAAGACAGTGCATGCCGTAGTCATGCATGGCCGCATGCAGAGCCGCAGAGCAGCACACACACCAGCTGATAGAGAAACGCTTTGAGACACATGTGAACATTTATTTACCGCAAATCGCAAAGTTTTGACCATGGGAAGAGGTGCATTTACCTTCATCAGATTTTTAACTTGTTAAAAAAAAAAAAAAAAAAAAATTTACAAGTCGGTCAACCTATCAGGCGAGCTACTGAAAACCCGCCCGCGAGCTACCGGTAGCTCGCGATCGACCTGTTGGAGACCCCTGGCCTAGAGACTGCCAAAATATCAAAAAAAATAACAATCTCTCCTTTTCTCACTCTCCCCCTTTCTGAAACCCCCACCCCTCCCCCCAAATTTACTCCAGTCAGAATTCTCGCCGGCTATGTCGTCACAGCCGGCACAGCCACATCCCCATATTTTCTTTATACGTCCATGCTTCCGATGCTTCCCCCCACATTAGTAACAACGTCCACCGTGCAGCGGTCTAAAAAAAAAAAAAAAAAAGTCTGATAACCCCCCCCCCCCCCCCCCATTTCTTATTGGTCCACGGCCCCGAGATCCGATGGATGGCTGCCATGTTGTTTTCCCCCGCTAAGCGACAAGATGCCCGTAGTACAGCAAACCATGTAGAGTGTTGCATAAACCAACACAGAAGCATTCTGCTCATATCCACTAATTTATCTTAATCACAGCAGTCTTAATAATGCCGCGTTTATAACGAGACAAAGCTTAGGGAACCACTTGTGTAGTAATTCCATCTGTGAAACTAAAAGGAATCTCCTCAATGGTTGTTTGCCTGTTATTTACCTAGTGTAGCATGTAGCTTCGGGAGTAGCACCCAACGTTTGCACCTATTACACTAACTTAGCTTTCCCATTGGAGTTTAATAATGCCTCGTTTTTAACACCACAAAGGGTGGGAAGTTATTCCTGTATAAATCAAACTGTGAGGCTACTGTTTTCACTGATTTTGAGTGTTACTTTTAGCCGTTAGCGCACATGTAGCTTCGGATTTAGCATCCAACGTTTGCGCCTATTACACTAACTTAGCTTTCACATTGGAGTTTAATAATGCCTCGTTTTTAACACCACAAAGGGTGGGAAGTTATTCCTGTATAAATCAAACTGTGAGGCTACTGTTTTCACTGATTTTGAGTGTTACTTTTAGCCGTTAGCGCACATGTAGCTTCGGATTTAGCACCCAACGTTTGCGCCTATTACACTAACTTAGCTTTCACATTGCAGTTTAATAATGCCTCGTTTTTAACACCACAAAGGGTGGGAAGTTATTCCTGTATAAATCAAACTGTGAGGCTACTGTTTTCACGTGTTACTTTTAGCCGTTAGCGCACATGTAGCTTCGGATTTAGCATCCAACGTTTGCGCCTATTACACTAACTTAGCTTTCACATTGGAGTTTAATAATGCCTCGTTTTTAACACCACAAAGGGTGGGAAGTTATTCCTGTAGAAATCAAACTTTGAAGCTACTGTTTTCACTGGTTTTAATCATGTCAAACTGTTATGTCAAAGTATGGCTTCGCTTGGGCAGGGTAAACACTGGCCGTTTCTCAATACCAAGTACACAAAGTACGGACTTGCGGACTTGGAAGTTCGAACTTGCAAGTCCGGACTTCTAAGTACAAACTTCCGAGAACGGGAGCACGCACCTGCAATTGGAACGGCAGCGGACTCGATGGCGTCATCACCTCGGCTCGTTAACTGTGCTACAGAGCTGGGATGCGGTGAAGACGAGCCCTCCTCAGTTGTCTATCTCACGTCGTCTGTGTTTTATTGTTATGGCTTGTTTTTAACCTTTCAATTTATCGTTTAATATTGATAAATACACTTGACTGTAATGAGTGAATTATCATTTTACCACATGGTGGAAAGTTGAAGCCCCTTAAAGCTACACACAACATATATAACAGGCTAAAATGTTTTAAAAAAAACCTAGGCATGTAATAATTCATAGGCCCTTTACTGATCAAACAAGTAAAATGTTTAAAATGATTTTTTAATTCTGATAGACTTTAACACTTCTTAGCAGACAATACATATTAAATACATAATTGCAATTGATTGTACTTAAAATAAACAAATACGCATGGCATATACTGGTATATCTATCTATCAATAGTAAATATATATAGCGCCGGAAAAAATTAAGAGACCAGTCCGGATTTTTCTTAAAATTTCTTATCTCTAAATTACTTGTTGTTGAAATGTTGTCAGTACTTTATAGTATAGAATCAAAATGTTCATTTTAAGCCAAACATATGCCTCTTAAAAATAAAACAAGAGACACTGAACATTTGGAGTGGTCTCTTAATTTTTTTCCAGGGCTATATATACACACACAACACACACACACACACACACACACACACACACAATAAACATAAATAATATAAATAGTAAATAACTGAATCAACGATGTTAAAAATATATTTATTATTATTTTTAGAAGCAGCTCACAGCTGTACACAAAGCTCAACACCCCAGTGCCTATCCTGGCTGTCTTCTTTTCTGGAGGGGGACCTGAAGCCAGCCTTCAGGCTCTCCAGGGATAGCTTCGACAGGCTACTCCCATCAGCACCTCGACCTCATGGCTCCATCCATGGGCTTTCTTCCGGCCGGGGCAGCAAGGCCAGCAGCGTCCCAAATTCAAGCTGGCCTGTGGTGCGTCATGCAGGGTGATGGTCCATGGCGTGGTGGAGGCCATCCTCCATCGGGTCATCCATTTCCCCAAGCCAGAGGAGATGGAGGAGGTGGGGGCAGGCTTTGCTCGGCCTTCAGATCTGCTGCCGGGGCATTGATGGGTGCCATGTCAGAGTTCTGCCACCTGCAGAACAGAAGAAAAGCTACTTTAACAGGAAGCTCTTCACTTCCATCATCCTGCAGGGTATCTGTGATGCTAAGAGCAAATGTATAGACATTTACATCGGGAACCCGGGGTCGGTGCATGATGCTCTCGTGCTCCGGCGTTCCCCGTTCTACAATTAGGCCCTGTACTACCCACCTACTTCTTGCTGGGTGATGGAGGGTACTCCTGCCTGCAGCGTCCCGTGGCCATCATTAGGCTCTACCGCCACCCATCCATGTGAATTTTGATTACCAGGTCATATTGAAGCCCGGTACAAAAGGCCAGAGGGCGCAACATTGTGGAGAGGTCGTTTGGGATCATCAGAACATGCTGGTGGGCCATCTTCCTTAGGTCTCTGGAGATAATAATAAGAACATGGTTTGTAAATATTCCTAGCTTTGTAAATAAATGTACATATTTGTAATGACATGTTTTATTCTCCTCTGTGTACAGTTTTTAATATTTAAATTAGCTGATTTTAACTTGCTTGGCATGTTGAGTTTAACCATGTTTGAAGTCTATAAAAGACTTGATGCTGAATGAGTCAACTTTCAGCAGACATCTTCTGTTTTTTATGCTAAATAAAGTAGCGATTTTCTTCTTGAAACTCTTGCCTCCTGAAGTCCATTTGTAACTGAATTTGCCAGTATACATGTGAATGTAAAATATAAAAAACACTGTTGCTATCAAAACAATTTGCTCAAAAAACATAGCTAGTATAATAAAGTATACATAAAAAACATAGGGTGAGGACAGTATTTGCAATTACAACTTATGTAATATATTAACATATCAAGCCAATACATTTGACCAATACATGATACCATTCAAATGTAGAGCCTTAGCATTGATTTGTGAATTCATGTGATTTCAATCACAGGGAACCCCTGCTTTGATTTGACAACAATATTATCTATTAACATGTGTCAGAAATAGGAGATAAATGCGATGGACCTTAGGTATCCCAGGTTAAGCAGTGTCCCACATTAGGGCAATTCACCATACGGTTATGAACCACAACTTTGCACCCCCAAACGGGACTAGCTGTCCCTGTCCCAGGGGGAAGCTAGAAGTCCCCCGGGGCAAGCTAGCTGTACCGCGGGGGAAGCTAGAAATCCCCCGGGGCAAGCTAGCTGTCCCGCGGGGGAAGCTAGAAATCCCGTGGGACAGCTGGGCAAGCAAGCAGTCGGACGTTTACGGAGCTAAGTAGGATTTGACAGGTTGGAGAATTAAATGATCATCTAATAAAAACTTGAAAACAACATACCGGTATTTTGAAACAAAAGTAGTATTTATAAAACAGTAATAATTATGCTTACAGTTGTGGGTTTCTCCGCCTTGTCCGCCTCTGCCGACTCTGCCTCCTTGCTCTGCTACTACGCTGCGAAATGCATTCTGGGATATCTAACAGCCCCAAGTCCGCACAAGTCACCACCGATGCATCCTCGATAGAATGGCCAGTTGAAGAACACATCAGGAACACTTCCGGGTACTTGACTTGATGCGAACTTTGAATTGGAACAGTACTTGGGCTACGGTTGATGACGTTTTACGAGAACGCAAGTTCACAAGTACAGAAAAGAACGCGATTTGAGAAACGGCCACTGTGTTCGCAGTCACGCAGTGTCTCTCTAGTATCGCGAGAGCACGGCAGAGATGGTGGGAGAGCCCATATAAAGAAAGCCCGGCAGAGAGGTGGGAGGGGCCAGCCAGATCGCACAAATATAGCTCATCCTGAGACCAGAGGACAATCAGGTTATAGAGGCTTGCTACAATAAATGATCTGAACGGGTTTTTCAGCAAACATTTAAAAAAATAAGTATTAGGGACTACTTAGACCATATAAAATTGACAGCAAAGTGCATAATATGTGAGCTTTAACTAGCACCAAGTGACATGGGCTTTATGTCAAAGGTTCATTCGAAAGTTCTCCTTCCATTCCTCGTCGGTGAACTCCCTCAACACCACTCGCTCCCACCAGTCTTGGCTCCTGACCCGCATCCAGCATGAACGTCTAGGAGGTCTTACTTGAAGCAGAGCGATTCCAGCTCTCATCAAGAATCTGTCGCGATCTATGGCCCTTTGTCGGATCAAACGCTGACGGTGACTTTCCTGTACAATCTCAGAAAATTAGAATATTACTTATGACCAATGAAAAAAAGGGATTTTAGAAATGTTGGCCAACTGAAAAGTATGACCATGTACAGCACTCAGTACTTGGTCGGGGCTCCTTTTGCCTGAATTACTGCAGCAATACGCTGTTAAATAGAGTCGATCGGTCTGTGGCACTCCTCAGGTGTTATGAGAGCCCAGGTTGCTCTGATAGTGGCCTTCAGCTCTTCTGTATTGTTGTCTAGCGTATCACATTTTTCTCTTGACAATACCCCATAGATTTTCTATGACAGGGATACTATGGTCCTTAAACCAGGTACTGTTAGTTTTGGCACTGTGTGCAGGTGCCAAGTCCTGTTGGAAAATGAAATCTGCATCTCTATAAAGTTGGTCAGCAGCGGGAAGCATGAAGTGCTCTAAAACTTCCTGGTAGAGACGGCTGCATTGACCGGAGGAGATTAAAATTAAGATTGTTTCAAGCAATTATTTTCGTCATGAATGACTTAACCCTCATGCTCCCTTCTTGGGTCTGTATGACCCTGGGAGCCTTCATTTCCCCCCTCATTCATTTCCCCGTTCAATCTCCCCACAGCAGTCTGAGGCCTCTCTCTCTCTCTCTCTCTCTCTCTCTCTCTCTCTCTCTCTCTCTCTCTCCTCTCTCTCTGTCTCTCTCTCTCTCTCTCTCTCTCTCTCTCTCTCTGTCTTTTATTCCCAATGTATTTATTTATACACACCCGCTATCTTGGCAAGGGTCGAAAAGACCCTCGCCGAACGCGCAGGCCCTTTCTGAGCGCACACCCAAGGCCCCGTGCGCTTCCCTGTGCGGGTCCGTGTGACCCAACCCCCCCCCCATTCAATCCCACGATAGCAGCAGCAGCAGCAGCAGCAGCAGCAGGACCAGTGCCGCGCACACACTCGCCCTCGCGCTCCCTCAGCGGGTCCGTGAGACCCACACGCACATTTATAAATATAAATATTTATATATTTATAAATAGATATATATATAAAATAAAAATAAACACACCCG
>JAOPFK010000588.1:0-17389 GCA_026122265.1 Ammodytes dubius
CACTGTTGACATGCAACTGCGTATCTACTGATGGCTTGTTGAGTGTCAACAGTGGACTATCGAACTAAAGTGTTACCCAATTCGGTCACAATATTTTATTAACATTATTTATTTTATTATTTACAGTAAACCAACTAAGCTTGACTAAAAGGGGCACTGTGTAACATTTTAAGTAATTTATTAGCTAAAATCAATATCCTCATTCATAAATATGTCCTCATTGGTGTAATTCACCTCTGGCAATAATCTGAATTATCCTCCTGAGCGGAGAATTACAAATATTATTATTACATTTTGTACATTGAGCAGGCAAGTCTTATGGAGGCATCCATGTTTTTGGAATGTCATCAGATGCATTGTTCAGAAATTAGAATTGTTCTTGTCCTTGAAGTCCACTGTAGCTTCTGTTATTATTCAAAAGGGGTGGGTGACCCAGGGAGGTTGCATTCTAGAACTTTCTTGATGATGTCATATTACACAGGGCCCCTTTAAAGTAGTTGTGTAACTTTTTTCCCCTTGTTAAGCCATGTGCTCTCGGTTTTTGCTGTCAGAGGCACGTGGTGATGCTTTGCCGTGCTGGGTAATTTACATGAAACGCATGTGATTGGACAACAGGCTGCAGCTAACTAGAGGAATTTGTTCAGGACAGAGAAGAACCCTGAGTGAGGAAGACTCTGCTGTGAATAAGTTTCTGCTTGCACCCTCTCTCTAGCCTGGTCCAACCAGACCATCGTACTTCATTTCATTTGTAGAGAAGGTCTGGCAGTGCTGTAATTGGCAAACGTTCACTCACTTGGAGGCGGGTGTCTGTCGAAGTTTAAAACTATTGGATCTGCCCAGTGCCACTTTGGATTAGCCAACCAATCGCATCACGTTTGGTCGTCACGTGTGTCATGAGCCGGCTTTTGACGGTGCGTTCCAGTTGGACAGGAAACTCCGAAATTTCCGACTTCACTACATATTGTAGTCTATGAATCTAGCAACAGTAACTTGTTAGAGCCTAACGTTTAGTTATTTGGACGAGAAAGGTTTTAGGCGTCCATACTTTCGCGAGCAGATGCACTGGAACACAGACAGGTCGGAACTCGGAACTACCAAGTCGGAAATCTCCTTCTTCCGAGTATAAAGGAACGCAGCATTCAACTGAGCCACTCGCTTTGTTCGCTGATTGGACGCCCAGAAATCTGAGTCGAGCAGGATCCCACTGATACACCCCATCACCAGACTGACTACTGAAGGGAAAATGAAATTTGGGCGGAAGTAGGTAGGCGGGCGGAGCCAGGCTACCCTCTCTCATGTTAAGACTATACTTTCAGGGATCATTTCTATAGTTTCTGACTTGAGAAATGTGTTTCTAAAGTGATTGGTCTCGCTAACCACGATGAAGAGTCGTGATATTCCCTTCTGAGCGTGAAGCGGACATTGAATAATGATTCATTTCATATGTTCTCTGTCATTGATGATCGTTCTTTGCTTCCTTGTGGAGCTTTGAGGTAGGGAATATGGTCAGAGTGGCGCTAACATTGTTAAAAACAAATTGAGAGATATTTACAATTAGAATTAGATTTGATTTTAGATGAGATATAACATCTGATTTCAATTTATTAGCAACATCATCTGCCATCGATAATCAATTGTATAAATATAGCCTGCAATATAAACAGACTATTACATAAATTATTATAATTTATATCATTTCATCTTAATCTAATTATAATAAAGTTAATTATAAATGGTTCAGGTTAAATAAATAAAAAAGAAGAACTATTTAACTAAATGACAATGTAGTCCTTTATGTGGTATTTTAAAACAGCCTAATGAAAATAAAACAGTTATAGAAGATCATGGAATAACAGTTAAACACCTTGATTTCAGATCGGAGTGACAACTGACTGAACCAGTCAGTCAACAGAGTAAGTGTATCCTCCACACCGCACTGGCCCCCTGCGGCGGTTGGCCGCGTGAACGCAGGAGGCTCGCCGCTTGGTCATATTGGGCCATATTCACCGCAGCCGCCGCCGGCCGTCTCATCGAAGGCGGCGGTTAACCGTGTGAACGCAAGAGGCTCGCCGCTTGATCATATTGGGCCATATATTCCTGACGCCGACGCCGAGATCAGACCCGTCACACTTACGGTGCAACAACAACAACAACATGGTCCAGCTGTGTCAAAAAATACAGATGTAGGTACACTGTGTAACCAGCGGCAGTCATGTCACAAATAACATTAAAACAGCATGAAGATGCACCCCGATCGCAAATACACACACATTAACAGCAATTCAGCAACATACTAAACACATTAACACCAGCAGTGTGTGCTCAGCGGCAAAAATAAAGGCAAACATCAGCCTACCTGAAAGTGAAAGTGTGCAGGGTCTGGCGGAGGACACCGGTGCTTCGCTGTACTAGGCCTATAATGGAATTCCACACGGACACTGCCGTCAAGTTTGGGTTCATATTAACCTCCGGAACAGCACACAGCTGGGTGAGTTTCACTATGCTAACCAGCGCTACCTTGGCTAAAGTACAACCAACAGCTAAACAGATGCAAAATACACATATTTGCAGAATGTATTGGAAGCCCAATGTCCTCACTCCACACGCCCACCTCGTCTTGCAGACCACTGGGCAATCTCAACGCTGATTGGCTATCGCGGCGACGTCAAAAAGATAAATATTTTCATCTTCTGCATTCGCCACATATGTTGGCCGCGCCGCAAATGGTAGCGCCTTCGATTCACGCGCTTCGATGAGGCGCGGCCACGCGGCGCGCAAGCGCCGGCCGTTGGACGCCGATTCTTGGGTGGACGCGTGGCCACGCGCTAGTACATTGTCTTTGTATGTAATCTCGCCGCACGGCCAGTGCGGTGTGTTCGCAGCTTTAGACTTAGAAAAAGCATTTGACAAGGTCAGCCATACTTACCTCATAAAAGTCCTTGTTAAATTTGGGTTTGGTCGTAAACTTAGAGCTTGGATTGATCTATTGTATAATGACTGCATTAGCAAGGTGGTCATCAATGGTCACTCCACCGAAACCCTTAGTTAGTTAAATCAGGAGTCAGACAGGGATGTCCATTGTCAGTAATGTTGTTTATATTTGCTATGGAGCCCCTGGCTTGCGCTATAAGAGAAGACCATTCTCTTCATGGCCTCCGATTTCCTGGTAGTGGGGGACAGGAGTAGCCTGGCTCCGCCCGCCCGCCTACTTCCGGCCAAATTTAATTTTCCCTTCAGTAGTCAGTCTGGGTGTACAGCGCATTTCCCAGATTCTCCGGAGAATTTACGATCGTCCAATCAGCGAACAGAGCGAGTGGCTGAGAACGCTCCAGTTTCAGTTGAATGCTGCGTTCATTTATACTCAGAAGAAGGAGATTTCCGACTTGGTAGTTCCGAGTTCCGACCTGTCTGTGTTCCAGTGCATCTGCTCGCGAAAGTATGGACGCCTAAAACCTTTCTCGTCCAAATAACTAAACGTTAGGCTCTAACAAGTTACTGTTGCCAGGTACCGGTAGATTCATAGACTACAATATGTAGTGAAGTCGGAAATTTCCGAGTTCCCTAGAATGCACCATCAAAAGCCGGCTCATGACACACGTGATGACCAAACGTGATGCGATTGGTTGGCTAATCCAGAATCCAGAGTGGCACTGGGCAGATCCAATAGTTTTAAACTTCGACAGACACCCGCCTCCAAGTGAGTGAACGTTTGCCAATTACAGCACTTCCAGACCTTCTGTACAAATGAAATTAAGTATGATGGTCTGGTTGGACCAGGCTAGGACAGGAGGCCAAGCTATCCGTGTATATGGATGATTTGTCTATTTTTTGCACAGACAATGAGTACATTTTTAAAGTGTTACATTGGTGTGACCAATTTTCTGCCGCATCTAGTGCCAAAATAAATAGGTCAAAAAGTGAAATATTATATCAAATCAAATCAAATCAGTTTTATTTATATAGCCCAAAATCACAAATAAATTTGTCTCGGTGGACTTTACATTTCATACAATATGATATATGATACAATATGATACAATATGATACAATATGACACCCTGCCCTTACACCCTTAGCTCGGCTGAGAAAAAACTCCCAGTAAAAACCCTTTACCGGGAATAAAAAATTGAAGAAATCTCAGGGAGAGTCGACAGAGTAAGGGATCCCTCTCCCAGGACGGACATACTGCAATAGATGTCATAAGTAGAGAAAATCACGAAGGAATTTGATCATTGTCCAGGTGATTACATGGTAATACTAAGTAAAGTGCGAATAGTGTGGATGCAGGAAGACTTCAGATGCAGCCAGAGGATCCACACCGACTCGTCTCCACCAGGGAAAACTAAGGTTTCCATCGCCGGGATTACATCCCGCGTCTCCAGGTGGCGCCCTTAACCACTGCACATCATTCGCGTTGATGGTCCATTCTCAGATGAAACCAGGGGGGGGACCAGATCCACACCGTCTCGTCACGACCAGGGAAAACTGGAAGAGGACAGATCAGATATCTTAATTGGCCTGAACCTAAACTAAATCATGGCCTAGTCCAAAAAGAAGAAAGAATCAAGATTTTAGGACTGGAGATTGGGGAGAATATGTAGATTATTAACTGGGAGAAAAAACTACCCAAGATTAGAGGTAAAATGTTGCATTGGGAAAAAATAGTAAATAGCAAATAGTACATAAATGTCTACCAACAAGAGAGTTTTTAAAGAGAAGAGGGTCTTCTAGGAATGCAAAATGTCCAAAAATAGGTTGTAGTATGGATGAAAATGTATCACATTTATTGGTCATGTAAATTGTCTAGGAAGATTTGGGGCTATTAAAGCCATGGCTAAATGATCTGAAAAGCATCTGATTTTTTGAAAAGCAGTATTTGGTTGAATGAAATAAAATAAAATGTGAAAAACTGGCTGTGCAAAAATATGGGAACCCTTGTGGTTTTGTTGATTTTAATGCCTGTAACAGTATGTAAAACTGATGACTTTAAACACAAAATTGGTTGGATTATGTTGTTAAGCCTTGAACCTCATAGAAATGTCTGTTTAATCATGAGAAAAGGTATTTTAGGTGCCTAAATGCAAGTTGCACTTCTCTTTGGCTCTCTGCTGAATTTAGACAGAATGGGATCATCAAAGCAGCTCCCAAAATATCTGAAAAACAAAGATTATTCATTGTCATGGTTTAGGGGAAGGCTACAAGAAGCTTTCCCAAAGGTTTCAATTGTCAATTTCGACTGTAGGGAACGTTGTCAGGAAATGGAAGGACACAGGCACAGTGGCAGTTAAACCCAGGCATGGCAGACCAAGAAAAAAACAGGAGCGGCATAGGTGGAGGATTGTGAGAATGGTTGCACACAACCCACAGATCATCACCTCCAAAGACCTGCAAGAACATCTGGCTGCAGATTGTGTATCTGTACATGGTTCAACAATTCAGCGCAATTTGCACCAAAACATCTGTATGGCCGGGTGATGAGAAGGAAGCCCTTTCTGCGCCCACGCCACAGATACAGTTGCATGGAGTATGCTAAAGCTCATTTAGACAAGCCAGCTTCATATTGGAAGAAAATGCTTTGGACTGATGAGACAAAAATGTAGTTATTTGGTCTTTATAAAAAGCGCTTTGCATGGCGAAAGAAGAAAACTGCATTGCTGTGGCCACTTCAGGGACTGGGGCCCTGGTTAAAGTCGATAGTCGGATGAATTCAACCCAGTTTCAACAGATTATTCAGGATAATGTTCAATCATCAGTCACAAAGTTGAAGTTGCCCAGGGGTTGGATATTCCAACAAGACAATGACCTTTTAAAAGTCCCCAGAGCTAGGACTAAACAGGGAGAGGCGGCATTCAGCGTTTATGCGCCCAATGTCTGGAACGGACTGCCAGAGAGTCTGAGGTCCGCTGAGACTCTCAGCTCTTTTAAATCGGGTCTCAAAACGTTCTCGTTTCCCTTTTAACCTGTATTTTTTTTTTTTTTTTTTTTTGGTAAAATGTTTTAATTAATTTATTTAAATGTTGTATTTTTATCCATGTTTTAAATGTGTTCCTTTTTTGTATTTGTATTCTTTATTTGATTTTAACCCTGTGAAGCACCTTGAGTGGACCTGTGCCTGAAATGTGCTTTATAAATAAAATTGCCTTGCCTTAACACAGTTCAAATTCCTGCAGAGGGAAAAGTACAATGTTCTGATATGACCGTTGCAGTACAATGACTTGAATATCATCGACAATCTATGGGATGATTTGAAGCAGGCTTTCCATGCTCGGCAGCCATCACATTGAACTGGATCGCTTTAGTATGTAAGAATGTTCGAAATACCTACATCCAGGATCCAGACACTCATCACAGGCTACCGAAGGCGTCTAGAGGCTGTTATTTTTGCAAAAGGAGGCTCAACTAAGTACTGATGTAATTTTTCTTTTGGGGTGCCCAAATGTATGCACCAGTCAAATTTTGTTATGATGCCTATTGCATATTTTCTATTATTCCAATAAACAAAATGACACAGCTGAATTGCTTCTGTTTCCCTAAGGTATGTCATATATGAAAAATCTGGCCACAAGAATCGAGACATCCTAAATCTTTTTTCTATGATTCGGAACGCAGGGATATTCATTCCTTTACTATCTTTTACATCCTACTTCCTAGTCCCGACTGTCTGCTGCTCTCCACATCCTTCCCTCAACACAGTGTCCAGTTCCTCTCAAGAAATACCCACAATATCAAACCTATATCTAAAACTTTTTTTATTCTCCCTGATTTCCCTTGTATTTCTGCAGCACAGTTTATTACCATTGTTACAAACGCAAATCAGATTTTCGGTGAATATTTGTCTCAATATGTCTGTTCATCCGACTCATTTTCTACAATAAAGGCTCCATTTATTTCCACTGGACAAAACGTATTGTTGAAATGTGTTTTAAATTGTTCTTTCAGATGACAAATATTTTTTTGTTTCATCTTTAACCTAGCCACTCTACTATAAACTATACAATAGATCACCAGCACTGTCATAGGATTAATCCCAATTCCTTAAACATTTAAGGTGTATCCACTAAAATAATATGTATTTCAAAAAATGTCATTGAAGCATTATGGACTTATTGATAGTATTTCTTTCTTTGTCTCCACCACTCTGATCATATTCCCTTCATCAAAGCTCCACAAGGAAGCAATGACCAATCATCAATGACAGAGAACATTTGAACTGAGTCATTATTGTCTGTCCGCTTCACGCTCAGAAAGGAATATCACGACTCATCATCGTGGTTAACGAAACCAATCACTTTAGAAACACATTTCTCAAGTTAGAAACTGTATAAATGATCCTTGAAAGTATATAGTCTTAATTTGAGAGAGGGTGAATACAGTAACTCATTCAGAGCAGAGTCTTTTACAATAAGGGTTCAGACGGTCAGAAACTAATAGGCTCGTTTGAGTTAGTATTTCTCCCTTCACATAACGAATATGATCGGCCTAAATAAAGTTAAAGAAGGTCTAATAAAAGATCCCTTATTATTATTGTAGCGATGGATATGATGAACTTTATTATGATATGTAACATGTAACATACAATTCCCAGACCATTTAGATCACTGGAAATGATTTAATATTAATGGTGTAAAGATATCACTTAACTACAAAAAAATGTGAAAAGTTTGTGTTCACTTTTAAATAAATCTATACAGGAGAGTTAAACCTGCATGCTCATTGTTCCTTTCCAAATTATTTCTCTGTCAATGGTTCAGACCAGTGGAAGTTTAATCATTAAATATATTTCTGCTTAAATGCATACACTGTGGAGTAGGCCTAATGATTAAACATAAAATAAAATAGAATAGGTCGTAATTTAATTTTGAGCGGTGATGTCAGACTTATGCAGGAACCAATTGGGGAAATGCATCAAATACACGGGGTTTCAACTCCCAATAGCGCTCAGCTCCGCCTGTCAGCAAGACGTTTCCCATCAAACATTTTGCTCCCGCAGCCCGTGGAACTCAACTGCAGCGACTTGCTCCTAGGTCTGTGTCCGTCTTGATCCCGCTGGACTTCAAAGTGTCATGCAGCCGAGCCGCAGGTGCAAGTCGGACAAAAAGTCTAACCCAGGTGTGTCAAACTCATTTTGGTTCGGGGGCCACACACAGCCACTCTGATCTCAAGTGGGCCGGACCAGTAAAATAATGGAAAAGTAACGTAGCCTACATAACGTCAACTCCAAATCTTTAGCTTTGTTTTTCATTAATATGCTTTATCATTCAGCCAACATTTGTAGCCTACTTTATCACGGATCACAAGGGATTCAGTGGTCCCCCCAGGAAATGTCTCAACCATAATGCTGTGCACTCAGACACACGTAATAATTGCAAAGGTCTTAACAAGATGGCTCCTTCTCAAATGAGCCTAATCATTTCCTGTTTCAGATGAATCAGGTGGGAACCCATAGCTTTTTCTTCTGTGGAGTTTTATGGTTGGTGGCATACTCTATCGATGAATTACCGCCATCTGCTCGATAATGATCTTCTGTAAAGTTTAAAGGCACAAACACACTGCACTCGGCAGCGGTTGTCAGGAGAAACGCGAGTGGCTCGCTGCTTGATCATATTGGGACATATATGCCTGACGCCATCTTTAATAACTAGCTTCTGTAAATTCTCCTGAAGGGAGGGGTTAGCAAGGGAGCGTTGATATCTATAACCTCACTACTAGATGACGCTTAATACTCCCATATTACACACTGTACCTTAAGCATGAAAATTGGAAAAGCGTCTAATTATTATACAAATTTATTGAAAAGTAAAATAATACTAAGGACATTTACAAAGTGGAAAACATAACATTTATTTTTAATTTGATCTGAAAATTAAAGGTTTTATAAAGTGTGAATTGTCCGTTAATGGGCAGAGAGTCAGTCTGATTTATTGGAGTTGAATATCTTTGCGAGCAGCGAGACGTTTGATTGGCTTTGCTGGGTGTGGAGGCGGTCCTTGTCCCGGGGCTTCTGGGTAGCGGATTCTTTCCTCTTCTTCCTGGTCTGGATCTCATCCTCCGTCTGACGCTGGGTGAAGTCCCATGTCTTCTGTTCCTGCTAAAAACACACACACCACACACACTTGTTGTATTAAAACATTTACAAATGTGTATCTCAATCCGTGTACAATCAGAGGTGAAAAGCGTAGATAGATCTGTGTGTGCGTACATAGATATTAACGGCTGAAGAGTGTAATGCTTAGGGTTAAGTATCTGCTCCAAGATCTCCAAATACAGACAGTCATCAGTTACAACTCTGGCCTGACACTCAATTGTCTGTTTACGTGTGATGTTAGCTACACTCCTGCTGTAGCTGATCTGCTAATAAGAAATGCATGTGGAGATTTGTCTGTGTGCCTCATGGCTACAAAGCTTAGACAGACTAACATGAGAAGGGTCAAGTTAGGGTTATCGAACCAAGATGGCAGCTGTGTTGACGCTGTGGCTGCGTTCCAATACCCATACTATCCACTATTTAGTATGGTAGAAAAAAAGATTTAGGATGTCCCGATTCTTGTGGCCAGATTTAGTATGGTTAGAAATACCCGGATGTCTACTACATCCGGCCAAGATTTTTAGTGTTGAGAACAGCATGCTATCTGGGAGATTCCGACCCACAATCCAGTGCGCACCGGAAGTGACGTCACATTGACGGAGCCTCCATGTGAAAACAAACAGGGATGCGACTCAAAGCAAGAGGCAAGAGGCGCAATGTTATGATGAAATAAATAAGTAAAAGTATGTCCCAAGTGTATGCCTACTGCATCCTTACTAGATTCTTTTTTTGGTCAGATGTAGTATGTAGAATAGAAAAAAGAAAGCGATTTGGAACGCAGGGTGTATTTCTGTCTATGGGGCTGTTGCTATGGGTGTATCTAGGCCCGTTGCTGGGGGCGTGTCCTACCTCCCCTCCCCGCCTCCTCTTTGTCGTCATGGCAGCGCTCCGCTCCACGTTGTTCAGGTAGAAGTTGGTTTCTCTCTTCGCCTGAGAAACTTCTGTCCGAAGTCTCTGATGAAGAACGGTCTGTTCATACGCCAAGCGCTCAGACAGGTGAGTCCACTGGAACCTGTGTAGATACTACACACACACACACACACACACACACACACACACACACACATACATGGAGAGACATATACATACACAGATACAGAGACAAAGAGAGACACACATAGAGATACACACAAACATATACAAACAGAGAGAGATACACACACACATAGACAAAAAGAGATACACACAAAGAGAATACAAATATTAGTAAAACATTTTAAAAAAAAATGTATGATATATATATATGGGTTAAGGGATTGAATATTTTTCTATTGGGTGTTTCCCTTTGTAGACGGTCCCTGTGCTCTCGTCTCACAGCCCGCTGCACTCACAGAGCAAAAAGCCTGAAGCCTAGCTACAGAGCAGGCAGTTAGGTAACCTATGAGGAACCATTGATATATTTACATCATTCACCTTGATGGACCAGAGGTCAGAGGCGAAGTGCTGGCGCTTCCTGGTTCCCATCGGAGTGTTGTGTAGCGACAATGCTACTCGCTTAGCAATACGTTTATCTCTGAACTCCACCCAGCCCTCTGTGAAGTCACAGCGCTTATGCCCCGCCTTCTTCTTCTTATTTCTCACCTTGCCGTCTACACACACACACACACAGAGGTGAACTTAGTTGTCTATCACAGTAATAATATATAGACAGTATATTGTAGCAGTGATAATGTGTTTTACCTTCTGGCTGTAGGAAGATGCGTCCCACTGTCCCATAGACTGACAGCATAGTTCTCATTTGTTGTGGGCGGAGCCTAGGAGGGATGTGCCCCAGGTAAATGATGCCAGGGACGATGTTACTGCTTAACACTGCCTCAGCCTTACTGTGTGCTACTGATGACGTTTTCTGATTTGCCTTCGTCGGGGGAACATCTCCGTCCTCTGCCTCATCTGTATCAGGGTCAGGGCTACAGTCACCATCTTTAGGGTGAAGAGTCTGGGGGTCAGAGTTCACTGGGCTAGAGTCAGTATCAGGGGTTAGGGGGTCAGGACCCTCACATTCTGGTTCCTCTCTCTCTTCCTCTCTTCCCTCCATACTTACCGCCTGTCCCTGGAACAGAAGGAACAGTTATATAGGGCTAGTGTTAGTGTTACATTTAGTCCACTGCAGCCTCGCCATTCGCCAGGACTGGACCAGTTGAGCCAATTGTTAAGAAAATGGGCTCATTACTCGAAGCTGCAGTTACTCAACTGGTCCAGTGCTTCATAAAAGCTTAGTTTGCCCATCACTAGTGTAGCCCCTCTACGAAAATGCTTCGAATAGGCCTTCAAAATAATACTAGAAAACGAACTGCATCCACAACAAAGACGCTACATCCGACGGCACATGACGGTCGAGCCAACTCGGAACTGTCCAGCTTCAGTCAGAATTTGTGTTCACTCCCCCGACTGCACTCGGCTACTAAAGTAAGTCTACTTCCCATGATGCTAACTTAGCATGTCAGCGCGACCACAAACATTATAGCCCCGTCTCAGAGTCGCAAAACTTGAGATTGAACCATTTCTTACCTTTAATAAGCTGATGAGCAGGCTCGCGTGTGTGTTTCACATGGGCATGTAAAGGTGTTTCATGTGTTTGTGCCGAAACTCTGTCGCTTCTTGATGACGTATCAATACGCGACGATTGAAAACACACTTCCGGTATTGTTTTCAAAAATAAGAGTTTGGATTTAAACGAAAAACTGAAATAAGTGTAACAGTGTTTAAATGTTACTTCGTGAAGTCCTCGCCAATAGTCAGCCATGCTGAGAGCTAGTTACAATTCAACACACTCTGTAAATGTTTTTTTATTATTAGGATGCATCGTTTATGTTTTAATAAGGTTTAGCTTATAATTGTCTTATATGAATGTCAAGGCCAATTTACATTTTTCAGGGTAATGTGCACCAAACCCTAAATCATTTCCTATCCAGCAACACTGAAAACAGAGTGATCTGTAGAGGAGCTGCACAGACAGTGCTCTGCGCGTGTGTGTGTGTGTGCGTTATCAGATTGAAGGTGAAGAAGGGCTTGGCAGTCAGAGACAAAGTTCATCATGATTTTACTAATTTCTTTGGTTTGAACCAGAGAGGGATATACTTATGGGGTCAGTTCAGTCTCATTAAAGGTGAAGTAAGTGATTTATTTATGTTAATATAAGTGTTAAATCGCTCATTATTCATACAGTGATCACTTACATAATGTGCACGTTTCATAAAGCCGACCTCTCAGTCAGCTGCTCTGCATGTAATCGGCGTGACCATCTCTCTATCCAAACCGTAAACCATGCCAAAATCCTCTGGAATCCTCGCGCTAAGCCGACGGGACTCCTGGGAGGGCATCTGAATGTTCGTAGTATTGTATCCAAGACTGATGAACTTTGCAAGCTTCTGTCAGATTCTAATCTCGACTTTTTAGGACTATCAGAAACGTGGCTAACGGCGAATTCACCAGAATCTGTTTTTGCCGTGCCAGGATATAACATTTATAGACAGGACAGACAAACTGGACGAGGCGGTGGTCTACTTTTATACGTTAAGGACTGCTTTCGGAGCACTCGATATGAATTGACAGTGAACTTTGAGTGCCTCGCTGTAACTGTATCATTGTCGGAAAACATGTCCTTTATAATTGTCTGCTTATATCGACCACCGTCAGCAAGTAGTTCTTTTTATGATGAATTTAAATCACTTGTATCTAACCTTGAACACACTGGGAAGGAATTTGTGATCCTTGGTGATTTCAATATTAACTGGTCTAGCAAACCAGACAGGAGGAAACTTAAGGATATCACTGGTAAACATAATCTGTCCCAAATGGTTAATGGGCCGACTCGAATTACACAGTGTTCTAATACACAGATTGACTTGATATTCTGCAATCGACCAGAGAGGATCACTGCATCATATAACTTCATTACTGGTATTTCAGACCATAATCTAGTGTTGATATGTCGGAAACTGACAAAGAAAAGGTTTATTTACAAACATGAAAGTAAAAAGATTTCATACAAAATACCTAGGAAGGATATGCACTTGTTCGAGGGACAGTTAAAACTATTAGATTGGTGTGATTTTAAAAATGATGACATTTCTTTAAATGACAAGTGCACACTCTTCTCTAGCATTATTAGTGGTGCGAAGGATAAATTCGTTAAGAAATGTATACATGGGCATAAAAAAGCTAATCTACCTTGGTTAAATGATGAGTTATGGAGCCTAATGAGGAAAAGGGATCATGCACTTAAAACTGCCCTAAAAAGTAAATTGAATAGTGATTATAGGATATTTAAAGGGCTGAGGAATAAAGTAACAAGCATGCTCCGGAAATCTAAAGCAAACTATTTCATTGGCCTTATTAACCAGGCAAGAGGTAATGGCCAACAGATATGGAAACACCTTAATACAATGGCCAGAAAACAGCCAAAAGGAAACCATGCACTTGAGCTAAATATTAATGGAAGTATCTCAAGTGATGATAGAGAAATTGCACTGGCTTTTAACACCTTCTTTAAGGAGTCAGTTGAGCAATTAGCAAAAACCTTTGGTCATCGGAATGTACTTATCTCCACACTTAACTATGAACATCCAGTTTTTAATCTTCAAGAGGTAAATGAAGAAGAGATATATAAAATTTTAACTAATCTTAAAGGGTCTAAGGCCCAAGATATTTATGGTTTTGATTCCTCCTCGTTTAAGAATAATGCAAATGCGCTTTGCGAACCCATTACGCATCTTGTAAACATGTCCATTAAACAGTGCCTGTTTCCTGATGCTTGGAAAAAAGCAGTGATCATTCCGATTTTCAAAGCCGGGGAGACAACTGACGTGGCAAACTACAGGCCTATAAGTATTCTCCCTATTATTTCTAAGGTAGCTGAGAGGGTTGTCACACAACAACTCACCAAACATCTTAATTTGTGCCATGCTCCCCTGGATGCAATGCAATTTGGATTCAGGGCAAATCACTCCACAGATACTGCTCTTTGCTACTTTGTGGAAGAATTGAAATCCAATTTAGATAAGGGTGGAGTAGTTGGAGCAATTTTCCTGGATTTGAAAAAAGCTTTTGACACTGTAAACCATAATGTTTTAGTTTCTAAACTGTCTTCACATAACATCTCTACTGACACAATTAAATGGTTCTCATCATATCTATCAGGTAGGAAGAATTGCACCAGAATTAATGATATACTGTCCACTGAAAATACATGCTCAATAGGGGTTCCCCAGGGTTCCATTTTGGGCCCTCTATTGTTCAGTGTGTATATAAATGATCTTCCCTTAGTTTGTCCTGATGTAAACATTCAAATGTATGCTGATGACACAGTGATATACGCATATGCAAAAACAAAACAACACGCAGCATACAAACTCAATGCAGCATTGAGTAAGATAGCGGACTGGTTGGATAATTCTTGTTTGACACTTAATACATCAAAAACAGTTTGCATGTATTTCACTATACGCAAAAAGACCACTCAAGAGCCAGACATATTTGTTAAGGGAGAAAGGCTCAAGGTAGTAGAGGATTTTAAATACTTAGGGGTCATTGTTGACTCCCATTTAAGTTTTAAAAAACATATTAAAAAGGTCAATGGTCGAGTTAAAATGAACCTCGTACATTTAAAGATAATAAGGAATCAGTTGACCACAGAGGCAGCAAAACTTTACTTCCACTCAATGATTTTAACTCATATCTCATATTGCTTGACCACCTGGTCCCAAGCAAATACAACTGCCCTGTCACTGATTCGCAAATCCTATAAAAAGGCTCTTAAAATTCTGGACAACAAATCTAATTTATACCATCACTGTCCCATCATACAGAAGTATGGTTTATTTAGTCTGGACAATTTTATTTCTTTTTCAAACTGCTGTTTATTTTTTAAAATTGTAAATGATCTTGCTCCCCCCCCTCTTAAGAAATTTGTGAGTCTGAGTAGAGCAGAAAACAACACAAGAGCATCATCTAGAGGGGACTCATTAAGTGTGTTTAGAAGGACCACTTTTGGTCAAAGTGCCTTTTCTGTAAAAACAACAGGGCTATGGAACAGTATTCCTGTAGGTATTAGGCAAAGCAACACACTCAGTAGTTTTAAATCAGGTCTCAAGAAATGGCTAAAAACAGGGCAGCGATGTGAACATTTTTAGTCATTTATCTCATGTTTGGTGTTTTATGTTTACTTTATTATACATCTTGTTTTGGTGTATTCTTTTAACTAGATATGCCTTCTTGGCCATGCAATATTGTGAGCCTATATTTGCACATTGGGCACCTTTTAATTGTATTATCAAATTCTTGTATTATTATTCATTTTAATCCTTTTTGTTTTTTAGCTTAACACCAATTCCTGTCCAGGGACTACAGACGAAAATTAGCCATGTGGCTATAATCTGGCTCAATTGTATATTGTGCACTGTCCCTGCTAAATAAACAATAAATGAAATGAAATGAAATAACATTTTCGGGGATCCCGAAATTAATATCCAATCACAAGAGAGAACGGTACAAACCGACACCCGTCTCACTCATGTACTCACTGCCAGTGCACGCCAGAGGACAGATGGGTGAATATTTATGCCGCCTACACTGGTGGCGGAGCAGGTAAAAATTCTTCCCAATGTCTGTTTTGATGGTTTTTATCATGTTTTATCACAATTACTTATCTGAGATGGTGCTAGATAACTCGCTGCTTGAAGACCGCAGTGCATTAATGTGGTGACGTAGGGACGAGCGAGGGGACTGCTAACTGCGGTAACTGACAGGAAGTTAGCTAAAAGAACCATTCCGCTTACAGCACCTTTTAATAATGAATGCACAGAGAAGGATTCACAAATATATTTAGTGATTTATATATAAATGACTCTCTTCTCACAAACACATTTCTGTTCCATAAATATATGAATTAAAAAATATTTGCAATTTTCATCAAAAATGTATTTGGATGTTGTTACATTTATATAAAAACAGTTAAACTTGAATTTACAAGATGCTTTTCATTTGTGAACTTGTTTGCATTTGTATGTGAACTGGTCGGCATTTATATGTGGAATTTTGAGACTCTCCTGACGTAGCTGGGGCCTCTACGGATTCTGTTTTTTGCATAGGACATTTCCTTTCCTAACGAGATGACCCAGGGAGCGGCCTCTACGAAAAGTCAAATATCCTAACCTTTAAGCCTCCTTTACTTAACCTTTGTGGAAAACGTCATCGGGTCAAGGAAAGAAGAAAGGGTGCTTCCTTTCGAACATAGGAAAAGACAGCACTGTTTAAAATTAATTCAACTCCACATTTCCTAATGCCAACTGTCAATAAAAATAAATAAAAACGTTTCCTAACTGACGTCATTGCGCGACGGCAGACGGCAGACATTATTTTATGAACATTTGAATACAAATTCAGTCAACTCCATTAACATGTTTTCTGTGATTTTTTATTTATTTATAGCAGGCCTTATCTTCTTCATATTTACACTGATGAGTTAATTGCACATACCAATGCCTTTTTTCTTTTTTTAAATTTTACACACTTTCAAAATTGGCTTTAATAAATGTTGCACTATCATGGTGGAAAAATAGACCTCTTGCTCCATCAATAACCCAGCGGTTAGAGTTTAAAATGTAGTCATCACAGTTAAAAGGTTCAAAGGTATTTTCATCATTCAAAATTCAACTTATTAACAATCAAGGTTTACAGCTTTAGGAGTGACTGCAGATGTGCACCTGGGTATGACATGAAATACAGCTACTAGCCTTAAAATCTTTTCTTCAGACTGTGATTAATAATGATCTCATCTGTCATCATGTTTGTCTTCTTAACGGAATGAGATAGTGGGATGTGTCAGAAAAGCAGGAACCTTCTTTACAAGAAGCTCATGACGGTTCCCTTCTTCCCGACCTGGTGAGGCTGCAGCGCGTTGAACTGAATCACTATCCTGTGGATCAGAACAGAGCTGTCAATCATTTCCCCTGTGCAGTTAAGAGGGTTAAACAGTAGCTCTAAATCACTATTCTAGCAAGGTTAGTATTACCTGGGGACCTCAGTGTATATAGAATAGATAGCACAATTTAACTTGGAGAAACAGAGTGAATCTGTCTGTATTGGATGTTAATGTTGTAGTTTTTAACAGTCCATCAGCATTCTCCTTAATATTTTTATGGTGCACGGTATCTCTACACTTTTTATCTGCACTGTTTCTTTGCACTACTTTTGTGTTTCTGAGGAAGGTATAAAGCGAGCCCGCCCAACCCTACAGTATAGGCCTATATGGTACTGTATGTGCATGCAGAGCTCACCTGTCTTCCGCCAGACCAAGTTCTTTGG
>JAOPFK010000589.1:0-42700 GCA_026122265.1 Ammodytes dubius
GCTGCTTTTACCAGCCTGTTGCTACATGAGTTTTTCTATGATAATTCCCATTAATGAAGCGCTGTGTAGCTGCTCTGACCTGCTAACACAAGCGCCGGAGGGAAAAAGAAATGCAAAGGCAAGATGTGTGGCGGTGATGAATGAGTAAAAATAAAATCTTACTGTGTTGTGGTCGACGTCCGTCCCTCCCCGTGGCCTGTGGCTGGCGCCTCCAGTTCAACTTCTCAATACTGAAATATGTTTCCGGGGTCCCTCTGTCCATATGTGGAGCAAAGCTACGGTGAAGTTTCTAACAGTGAACGCCGCGAACACACTAGGCTCTGGGGCTCCTCTTCCACAGCATGAAGTAGCTGCTAGTGTAGCTACAGCTAGCTTCTCCTCTTCCTCCTGACGACTATCACCTCTCGTCCTCGCTGTAATCCGGTTTATACAGGTAGACACGAATGTCCGTTCACTGCAGTAAACATTAAAAATCCCCTTCAGGCTTTTCTAATGGAAAATTTCCTTCTGCCATGATCGGTGTTTCGGCTTCTCGCTTAGCGGGGAAGAAACATGGTGGACCTTCTGTTTACATCTCGTGAGGGAGGTCCCGCCTCCCTCATTCCTTATTGGTTGGCATAAAAATGTGCGGAATTAGAGGGTCTGTAGTCTTCGGGCCCAACATAGCGATCTGGGGAATGACACGAAACGCGTCATTCCCCAGATCGCTATGTAAAATGTGGGGTGTGGATATCAGGAAAGCTGGGCCATGTGAAGAGTGAGTCAAGACAAACCTCTTTCCTTACATATAAATAGCCATTTTATAATGATAGAACGCAGGTTCAATATGGGGGAAGTATTCCTTTAAAGCACAATGATATGTAGCATCAAGCATATGCAGTGAAGTAGCGCAGGCATTCATGTACAGTACATCACCATAATCTAGCAATGGGATAAAAGTAGCAGCAATTAGCCTTTTTTTAGAAGCAAAAGAAAAACAGGATTTATGCCTGAAGTAAAAGCCCAATCTCACTTTTAGTTTCTTTGCCAGGTTCTCAATATGGGGTTTAAAAGACAAATTGTCATCAAGGATGATACCAAGGTATTTATAAGTGGAAGCAGTCTCAATCAGTGTACCTTGAGTTGTAAATAAAGTGGGCCAACAGTTAGTTTTATCCCTAGATTTAGTGAAGATCATTATTTTAGTTTTATCTACATTAAGTACTAGTCTTAAAGACAGGAGTTGGGCTTCCATTTCTTTAAAAGCAACTTGCAAGTGTTCAACAGCTATTAACACAGATTCTCCAAAACAATAAATAATAGTATCGTCAGCATAAAAATGGGCATTTGCATTTTGAACATATTTTCCCAAATCATTTATATAAATTGTAAACAACAAGGGACCTAATATAAAGCCTTGTGGCACCCCCTTGTGGACAGCCAAAGTATCAGAGAAGCAGTCATCAAATTTGACACATTGAGTCCTATCTGAAAGATAGTTAGAAAACCAACCAACAGCAGAATTAGACAGTCCTATATTAGCCAACCTTTGCAACAATACCTCGTGGTCCACTGTATCAAAGGCCTTGGAAAAATCAATAAAAAGAGAAGCACAGTGTTTTTTTGCTATCCAGGGCCATAACAATATCATTTACTACTTTAGTAGCTGCTGTGACTGTACTGTGTGATTTTCTAAAACCAGATTGAAAACAAGATAAAATGGCATTAAGACTCAAGAAATCCTTCAACTGATCACTAACCAGGCTTTCTAAAATCTTGGCTAAAGGAGACAGATTTGAAATAGGCCTGTAGTTACTGAGGCTGGACGGTTCACCACCTTTTAAGAGGGGAAGAACGTTTGCCGTTTTCCATATTTTTGGGATTTCCTTACTAGTTAGAGTTAAATTAAAAATGTAGGTCAGTGGCTCTGCAATAAAATCTGTGGCAAGTTTTAAAAAATAAACACCTATATTATCTGGCCCTGTTGGTTTTTTGGAATCTAATTTCATAAGGGCTTTATGTATTTCTGAAACAGTGAAGGGTCTAAAGTTAAATTTATTATCCAAAGGGGGTTCAGCAAAAGCAAGTGGAGCCATTGCAGTATTGGGCGTATTTAATTTATCAAAAAGAAAACCTGAAGAAACAAAATACTTATTAAAACAATTGAGCATCTCAGCTCTGTCATGGATAGTGGCAGACTCTGACACAATGGAAGTTGGAAGACTAGGGGAGTTATTTGGAGATAGCGATTTGATTGTCTGCCAGAATTTTCTTGGGTTATTCAAATTTTCAGTTGTAAGGGAAAGATAATAGCTAGATTTGGCCTTCCTCACTAAGGCAGTACATTTATTCCTTAGGCATCTAAAAGTAGTCCAGAGAACATCAGTGTTCAACTTTCTTGCTTTTGCCCAATAATAATTTATTTCTCGAATTAAATTTGACAATTCTTCAGAGAACCATGGATTTTCCCTGCCCTTAACTCTATACCTTTTATAAGGGGCATGTTTATCAATGATTGGCATAAGCATTTCAGCAAAATAAGACCAGGCTAGTTCAACATCAGGTATTAGGGAGATCTTGTTCCAATCCACAAAATGTAGATCAAATCTGTAGGCCTGTTCACTAAAGTGTTTAGTATCACGTTTTGTGATGTAACGAGGTTTAACTTTTGGAATTCTAGTATCCCTGACACCTGCAATAACACAGTGGTCACTCACGTCATACGGAAATACACTTACAGAGGTATACTTATGAGGATTATTAGTTATAAACAAATCTATTAAAGTAGATTTTCTGGGCACTTAAGGTTTGGGCGAGTGGGGGAATCAACTAATTGTGAAAAATTCATTGAGTTACAGTATGTTTTAAATTCATTTGAGACTGGTGACTGCCAGTCCCAGTTTAGATCACCACAGAGGGCTATCTCATTGTCAGATAATTTAGAAAGAATATTAGATAAGGAGGACAAGGTTTCCTTCGCTGCAGAAGGAGGTCTATAGCAACCAACAACAGTAATATGACAGCCCTTGGACAACTCAACCTGTAAAGCTAAAATTTCCAACTGATTTGGTATTGACTTCTTGATCAATACTTTAGTGTGGAAATTACATTTCGAGTACACAATTATTCCACCACCACGTTTGATACGATCAACATGACTTATATGGTAACCATTAATAGAAACAACACTATCATTAATAGACTTGTTCAGCCAACTCTCAGAAATTACAATTATATCAGCATTAGTTGTCTGTGCCCAAATTCTAACAAAGTCTATTTTAGGTAGAAGACTACGGACATTTAAATGAATAATGCCCAAACCAGATCTTGAGCTAAAATCAGCAGCAGTTTGAATACAATTTAAATCAGGACCAGGGTTAGACTGAACATCACCAGATAACAATAACAGCAACACAATCAAGCACCGTGATTTAAACATATTGCCTGAGTTATAGTTCGCGTCTGTGCAATGAATTGAAAATAAGAGAGCATTCAAGGGGACAATGCAATATGTTTTGAGCGCATAACTGCACAACAAACCGATAGGCAGTTTAGCAAACACAATGGTGGCAGATTGACTCGGTAATTGTATTGAGTTGATACAGAAAGTAGATGTTTTGGAGCTAGGTAGAACCGGAGACGAGAGCAGTCACCCCGGCTCACTCGCACAGGGGTTACCAGCGTAGCCCCAGTAGCAGGGCTACGAGGTGCCGTGTCGGTCCCATAGTCCGTGATCGGGTCGGATACAATCACGTATGAGACGCGCAAAGTCACTGGTGTTGTATTGGTGTGTGTGTGTGTGTGTGTGTGCGTACGCTGGCGGGGGCAAGGAGCAGGAGGGCAGAGTGTGGAGAGAGATACCTGACCCAGGCTAGGAGAGATAGCAGGTAGACAGGCAGGGAGGAGGAGGAGCAGCAGGTGAGCGCTGGCTGCAGGTGGAGAACGCCAGCGAGGCAAAGCAGAGCAACAATCCACGCAGATTTCCAAAATTAATCCATACAGCAAGGCAATGATAACGAAGTGAAGCAGGTTTAAAAGGTATAAAAGCCAAGTAAAACCACATTAAAATCACACAGAGCAGAGACAGAGCATGCAACCTAACGAGCTGCCATCTTGAAAAACATTTGGTTAAACTGTAATAAAGGTAATTATTCTATATCATGTTGTAGTGCTTTTACATAATTCACCTATGGAACTGAAGTTCCGGGGTTCCGGGGGGACTGTTATTACTGGGGGAATTTCCTGTTTTGTATTGTTGGCGTTTTGAAACTATCAGGAGTTTACTGTCTGCTCCGTTGTTGTTACTCAACAAGTGCATTAATGTCATTAAAGCAGTTAGCTCCGTCTTTTGACCCTCCGCCTCCGACTCCCGTCTTTACACGCCACAATGTCTACTATTGAGGGATGAGTGGCTGGTGGTATTTTACTAGCAGCATTAGGCTTCATTCAAAGAAGAAAAACATTAGGGAACAGTTCAACACCAATGCAAACTACTAGGCTAAAATAAAACATCTGGGTTACTTGGTCCCTCCTCTCAGGCTACCTTGATTTGTGTTATGAAAAGTGCTATAAATGTGCAATACATAGGCTACAGTTCATTACACAGAAGAATAAAAGCATTTTTATTGGCGGATGAGCCATTTGTTACTTTGCAAACCTAATTTTCAAACTAAATTACCAAAAACAATATACAAAACGATCCAAAGATCTTCTGAATTTACTTGAGTGAGATTGAAGGGTTAATATGTTTGATGCATGCGCGCTCACCGGCCGGCGGGGACACAATTCTTATCAGCGGTAACTTGGCACGCTATCAACACACACCTCGGAAGAGAAGGTGCAGGTAGGGGGCTCGCCTCCCGCTTCGAATGCACAGTGCACATCAAAGCATAACGTTAACGCGCGTTCAGAAAGAGGATGTCACGGAACTCAGTCCGTTTAGCTTTTAAAAATAAAACTTTCAAAGTAAAAGTACAAAAAAAAAAAATTACGGGGATTCATCTCTCTGCGTGAGAAGGCGTGTGAACTGGTTGATATGCGTGTGTCTCACGGCCAAAGCGTGAGACTTGGCCGCTCTGGGTGGAATACATCCCGATCAAGGTAAAATATTTTTTTATTAAAATTTGTATTATCTTTCATTAATAAACAAAAAGCAAAGAGTCAAAAACAGCTGTGTTTTGCCTCAAGCAAATCAGTGTTTTGTTGCTGCTTTAAAATAGTTGTATTGAAATGGTGCATGCGTGTATCATTTTGATGATAAAACTGTTTGGAAAAGGGATTGTTAGGTTTTTTTTCAAGAGTTTAATTTGGCCATACAAGTGAGACATGATCTCCAAGTGTTTTTTCATATTGGGCCTGTGTGTTATTTTTTTTACAAAGTGAGCCAAATTCTGCAAGATGTGTCCAAGCATTCTGCAAAAACTGTATTATTAAATACAATGTCTCCAATAGTGTAATTACAACTAAGTGTAATTAATACTTCTATGTTTTAAAGGTCACCCAGCCATTTGAGCTGATGGGGATGGACTTGGTGGGGAAGCTTAAGACCTCATCCAGTGGAAATCAATACATATGTGTATTGATTGATTACTTAACGAAGTGGCCTCAGGCCTATCCTCTTAAAACTAAATCGGCAGAGGAGGTAACGGAATGCATCCTAAAATTCTTTTATCAATTTGAAGCTCCTCAGCGCATTCTCACAGACCAGGGGAGGGAGTTTGTGAACGAAGTAAGTAGAACTATAAATGAGCAAACGTTACATCCAGCAATTAGAGTTGGTCAGGATACATTTCATTCCATAAAATAAACTGTCTGGCACATTTTAATCTTGATTTACTAGCGACAGATTTTACAGTAATAATTTTTCTTTTCTTACATTCAGATAAACAAAAAAGTCTGTAGCCAGCTGGGGATAAGAAGAAGCCTCTGTGCCCCCTACCACCCACAGACAAATGGGTTGGTAGAAAAAATGAATGGAACCATCCAGAGGTATATTGTCCATTTTTACTTACTATGTGAACAGTTGTAAGTCCCTTACTGTAAGCAATCATGTGTTTGTGCACCTGATGGCTGTGTTTCACAAATTGGCTCATATGTTCGGTCATTTAACAGTCAGTGCTTTAGAATTGAAAGGCAGTGACATCATGATATACTTCTGTGTCAACAGTATTCGTATACATTAGACACATAAGTGTGTTTTGTAAATCACTGTGTATCGTTTTTGCAAAAAAAGTGGTGAGGCTGAAATTGTGCTTACAGAGTTGCAAATCTCAGCCAATATTTTGCCCTTTGAGTGTATGGTTTTGATAATTGTGTTAGACTTTTCATTTTAGTTTATATGCAATCGAAAAAAATTTAGTTCTTTATTATTTTTCTCATTTTTTTCCAGAGCACTGTCTAAGTTGGTGAATGCCAAACCCCAAGATTGGGACAAACATTTGGATGCGGTGATGTTTGGCCTAAGAACAAAGCGCCAAATGACGACCAAATTTTCACCTTATTTTTTAATGTTCGGTAGGGAGGCGAGGTACCCCTGTCAAGTACCTGCTGAATACAGGGTGAGTTTCACTTGAAAATTATTTGAATTCATAAAATTATAAATTTCTGCTATAATGTAAAACATTGTGTTGTGTTGTAATGTTTGACTATAACATCGAAATCATGTTATAGGTTGACAGCAGTGTTGAGGCCAACGTATCAGTGGAAGAGGTCACTGAAGAGGCACTTAAGTTATCGGACGTCCTTAAGGAAGCAATCAAAAACAGTGACCTAAAAACAAAAAATAAACAAATAAAGTGAAGGCCACCACCATCTACACAATAGGGATGCAAGTGAGGAGGTTAAACGTTCGGAGCCAGCAGAGGAAAGGGGGGAAACCGGATCCCCAATTCCTGGGGCCTTACACAATCTCCACTATTCAGGGGAAAAGTTTAGATCTTGTGGACAGCCGTGGAGTGGTGTTCCCAAAAATTAATTCGGACCACCTGGCTCCTTACGTAGAGGAAAAGCCTCGGATTTCTCATAAGTCCACTGCGCCCCCTCCACTGTGCCACGCTCCACCTCCACTGTGCCCCTCTACTGTGCCACGCTCCACCGTGCCCCCCTCCACTGTGTTTTTCTGGTTTCATTAATATTATCAATGATGTTAATCTTTGTGTTTTGTATTTAGTATCAATGCACAGACGTATCAATTAAGAGGGAACAGCTGCCAGCCAGATTGAAGTCCCTCTGGGATGAAACAAAGGACACATTCGAGCGGGCCCGCCGCATTGAGCGCGCCCTCCGCCAAGAATTGGTGGCTGTGAGGGGGCAGCTCACTCTTTCCAAGGCCTACCGTACGGATGGTGAGTTTATTTTTTTAGTTTCAATTATTTTTCCTGCAAATTATAGGTTATCCGCATTAAAGATGGGATTTTTTTTTGTTATGCATAATACAGACTGTTCCAGAATAGTCAACACCTTTTCTTTAGCAATTGTGCAAATGGACTACCAATATATGTGCCATTTCTTGTCATACTGTGATTTCTGAATGATTTCTTCTGTTTTTATTAGCCAGCATCTTGGGGATGTGTGAATGCACCTGTCTTTTGGTCAAACATATTGGCTTCTTATGTTAATATTGTACATCAATGTTTTATATTTGAATAATACACCATAGGGAAAGTTTCCCTAATGTGGGACAATGTATGCAACTTCAACAACACTAAACGATATTAACATATGTAGCCAACACAGTTGGCCCATACCTGATACCATTCTGAAATCCCCAAGATGTTGGCTAATTAAAACAGCAGAAATAATTCACATATCATACTCGGTGAAGAAATGGCACATACTGTATTTTAGTGGTCCATGTGCATAAGTGCTCAAGAAAATGTGTTTGCTCTAATCTGTGGCATTCTTTATTATGCAGAAGAAAAAAATATCCCCTTAACTGATTCTAGTCTAGAACAACACCACATATCCACTCAGACAGCCGTGGTTACTGTGTCCAATGCTGCTACCATAACCACGGCTGTCTGTGTGGAGGCTTCCACTCAGACAGTGTTCGAGGACGGCTCGTCCCCCTGCTCACGACTGCCTGGGATGTTACAGATGAGGAGCTAGTTACCTACCTGCACCTCGATATTGATGAGGAGCTGCTGACCCCCCGCACCCCATTATTGAAGAGGAGCTGCTGTCCCCCCTGCACCTCGATGAGGAGCTGCTGTCCCCCCAGCTCCCGTCCACCGCATCTGCCCCCGCGTCCCCCACTGCGCCTTAATTTTAGATTCTTGCACTCACTCACTAACACACACACACTCACTCATTCACTCACACACCCACTCACTCACTCACTTTTTATATTAATCATGTTCCAATCTTTCATTTGTTTTCTTGAAATTATAATTATAATCTTGTTCTTTTAATCATGTTAAAGCTGCAGTGTTTAATTTCAGCCGTTGGGAGCCGTTGGGATCCCAACGGCTGTTTTCGCAACGCTCTACCTGCTGCAGCTCCTCCCTCCGAACGACAGCTAAGCGCGTGCATGTGGCACCCAACGCACCTAGTGTCTCTCCCCCATCCCCGATATATTTATTCCCCTAATCAACCTTGGCCGACCCGACACAACAGTGATCATGTCCGCACAAAAACAACAACAACACGGCCAACAATTGTGCCAAAAGACAAATTAACAGCAACTAAACGGAACAAATAGCCTTAAAACAGCATTGCAGATTCACACAACCAGCAAGGGAGCACCATACCAAACACATTTACAGCACCATTGTGTGCACGGCAGTACAAAATAAAGGCAAGTAGCCTATCCTACATTACCCTACCTGGCTGTGACGGGACCGTGGCTGGCGTAGATACACCGGTGCTTCGTTGTACTTTTCGTAAAAGTTACCCGGACATAGCAGTTATGTTTCGGTTCATTATGGAGGTGGTGGCTGCACACAACCGGAGTGGAGCGTGCCGGTTGTAGCTTCGCTGGAGACGGGGAAGCCAGTTGGACGGCGCCGGGGGTTAGCAGCAGTCTAGCCGGCCAGCAGGTGAACACTGTCGGGTAGCGGTGTAGCAGGGAGGCGGCGTAGATAAACACCGGTGCTTCGTTGTACTTTTCGTGAAAGTTACCCGGACTTAGCAGTTATGTTTCGGTTCATTATATGGAGGTGGTGGCTGCACACAACCGGGTGAGTCAACTAATGCTATCCGACCGGTGCTAACTTGGTTTATCAGCTAAAGCACAGCCAAAGGAAGCCCATTCTCCTGGCTCACTTTCCACACGTCTTCCCCGAGCGGCTTCATACAGCAACAGCCGCCCGACTACATTTCCTCCTCGGTGTTTCTCAGTCTCTGTGTACACACTGTCCTCCCACCGTGTTAGTTGTTGGTATCCGGGGAATGGTAAATTGAGGGTTCGTTGCATAGATAGTACAGTATAGATAGTTCGTTGGTGAAGACATTGCTAATGAACGTCTCCTGTTAGCTCCTGCTAACAGGAGACAGCTGGGAGGGACTGCTGCGCGAGGAGTGAGGCCGCCTGTAAGTGCTTGGAAACGGGGAAGGGACGGGCCGCGCAGGCACCCGCTGCTCGTTGTGAAGAGTCATAGCGATACGTGTTTTCACCTCAAAAAGTCGCCAAAAGTCACCAATAACTCCAGAAAAGAAGCTAGATTTGTCGCTTGTCGCTTTTTTGGAAAAAAAGTCGCCAAAGGGGTCTGAAAAGTCGCTAAATCTAGCGACAAAATCGCTAAGTTGGCAACACTGATTGCTATTCGCTGTCTGCCGTAGTAGGACCAAACAGTAGTTTCAGACTGCTAGGGTCGTGAACGCTCACGCAACTGACGCATCAACGTCGTTGCCAAGTGAACGGACAGTCCCACAGCCAATAAGAACGGAGTATCTGAGCCTGCTCTGATTGGTCAAAATTAACATGAGCGGTGGCAATTTTGGGGGGCAGCACACAGAGGCAGGGGGGAGCAAAGTGATGAAAAAATATTTTCAGACTACTTCACCTACATATAGCTGAATGGCTATTATGACAGTTTTGCCAAATATTACAGTGAAAAAATTAGCCACTGCAGCTTTAATATAATCATTGTATTTGTTATAAAAGTTTTAATAATTATGTTCATTATGTTCTTTGTTTTTGTTTATTAAACTTGTGATATAATATCATCTTCATTTCATCATTACCAAAAGGATTTTATTGCTCTAGTTAGTAGTTCTTCTAACTTTAGTAAAAACTAAAAACGCACTGTCCTTTTTTCTAATATTGTATTGCATGGAATAAGGATATTACATTTGTATAAACAAATACTTGAAAAAAGTTTATCATACACTCTCAGATATAAAGAAAATCCTCCCGAATTCTTATCTCTAGTGGGCACACCTGTACAGATATGTTATACAATATGTTGCTAATTTAAAGTTGAGGATATAACTCATAAATAAAGTAGAAATTTAATCAGACTGTTAGCAAAATATAACCTTAAAATTAAATAATTGTCAAATATATAATTGTGTATATAGGGCAACTTTATTTCTCTGCGATTTTTTTGCCTTTTGGTCTATAACTCCCAAACCAAACATCCCACATTCAAAAACTTCCCCGTCCCCGGATTCCGTGAAGCGAGGGGACGGCGCCGCGGACGACGACGCCCGATCCCGAGTCGCGTGGGAGGCTTGGCCCCCGTTCACAACTGCTTGCAGTTCTAGTTGTAATTTAAATGTATATTTACCGGTTTCTGCGTTGGCGACTGTGGTTGCTGCTTCGCTGTCCCCCTCTGCCTCTGGCACAACTCCCGACAGGACGGTATCTCCAATTATTTCCGCTATTCTGGTTTGCAGGGGTGAGGGCTCAGCAGCTGTCCCCCTACCCTCACCAGTTGCCACCGTGCTCCGCCGATGTTCAGCAACACATTTCTTGGCTTCAACCTTTAGGTCAGACCATTTTTTTTTAAATTCGGCGACTGTCCTCGGAGTCGAGCTGACCTTGTTCACGGACTGAGCCACCATCTGCCACTCAAACTGCTTTTTTTTATTTGAGATGCCACTGCTGAGGCCCCCAAACAGAGTATGTTTCCGGTGGTTAACCTCTGTTACCAGCATCTCGATTTCATTTTCAGAATATCTTGCCTTCTTGGCGGACGCTTTCTTAGGATTCTCCATTCTTTCCTCATGTGAGTCAAATGTGCCGGGCTCATTATAAGCGTCACCATATTCAGAAGCTATTTAGCATATACCTTTTAAGGTAGATTGTGGGAGGACAAGTGGGATGACACGGGGCGGAGATCCTGTGCGCACAATTCACCGCAGGTGGGGATTTATAAAGGGAATATTGCGTGCAGCTGTGCGCCGCATGGTTTTATAAATCTCAACGTTTCTTGGCCTACGCACATTCTGAGTTTTGGGAGTAAGCAATGGCTCTTTCTCAATTCCAAGTACACGAAGTACGGACTTGCGGACTTGGAAGTTCGGACTTGCAAGTCCGGACTTCTAAGTACAAACTTCCGAGAACGGGAGCACGCACATGCAATTGGAACGGCAGCGGACTCGATGGCGTCATCACCTCGGCTCGTTAACTGTGCTACAGAGCTGGGATGCGGTGGAGACGAGCCCTCCGCAGTTGTCTATCTCACGTCGTATGTGTTTTATTGTTATGGCTTGTTTTTAACCTTTCAATTTATCGTTTAATATTGATAAATACACTTGACTGTAATGAGTGAATTATCATTTTACCACAGGGTGGAAAGTTGAAGCCCCTTAAAGCTACACACAACATATAACAGGCTAAAATGTTTAAAAAAAAACCTAGGCATGTAATAATTCATAGGCCCTTTACTGATCAAACAAGTAAAATGTTTAATGGATTTTTTAATTCTGATAGACTTTAACACTTCTTAGCAGACAATACATATTAAATACATAATTGCAATTGATTGTACTTAAAATAAACAAATAAGCATGGCATATACTGGTATATCTATCTATCAATAATATATAGCGCCGGAAAAAAATTAAGAGACCAGTCCGGATTTTTCTTAAAATTTCTTATCTCTAAATTACTTATTGAAAATGGTCTGAATGACAATACTTTAATTGTGAATTTGGAAGAAATGTTGTCAGTACTTTATAGTATAAAATCAAAATGTTCATTTTAAGCCAAACATATGCCTCTTAAAAATAAAACAAGAGACACTGAACATTTGGAGTGGTCTCTTAATTTTTTTCCAGGGCTATATATATACACACACACAATAAACATAAATAATATAAATAGTAAATAACTGAATCAACGATGTTAAAAATATATTTATTATTATTTTTAGAAGCAGCTCACAGCTGTACACAAAGCTCAACACCCCAGTGCCTATCCTGGCTGTCTTCTTTTCTGGAGGGGGACCTGAAGCCAGCCTTCAGGCTCTCCAGGGATAGCTTCGACAGGCTACCCCCATCAGCACCTCGACCTCATGGCTCCATCCATGGGCTTTCTTCTGGCCGGGGCAGCAAGTGCAGGGTGACGGTCCATGGCGTGGTGGAGGCCATCCTCCATCGGGTCATCCATTTCCCCAAGCCAGAGGAGATGGAGGAGGTGGGGGCAGGCTTTGCTCGGCCTTCAGATCTGCTGCCGGGGCATTGATGGGTGCCATGTCAGAGTTCTGCCACCTGCAGAACAGAAGAAAAGCTACTTTACCAGGAAGCTCTTCACTTCCATCATCCTGCAGGGTATCTGTGATGCTAAGAGCTAATGTATAGACATTTACATCGGGAACCCGGGGTCGGTGCATGATGCTCTCGTGCTCCGGCGTTCCCCGTTCTACAATTAGGCCCTGTACCCACCTACTTCTTGCTGGGTGATGGAGGGTACTCCTGCCTGCAGCGTCCCGTGGCCATCATTAGGCTCTACCGCCACCCATCCATGTGAATTTTGATTACCAGGTCATATTGAAGCCCGGTACAAAAGGCCAGAGGGCGCAACATTGTGGAGAGGTCGTTTGGGATCATCAGAACATGCTGGTGGGCCATCTTCCTTAGGTCTCTGGAGATAATAATAAGAACATGGTTTGTAAATATTCCGAGCTTTGTAAATAAATCTACATATTTGTAATGACATGTTTTATTCTCCTCTGTGTACAGTTTTTAATATTTAAATTAGCTGATTTTAACTTGCTTGGCATGTTGACTTTAACCATGTTTGAAGTCTATAAAAGACTTGATGCTGAATGAGTCAACTTTCAGCAGACATCTTCTGTTTTTTATGCTACATAAAGTAGCGATTTTCTTCTTGAAACTCTTGCCTCCTGAAGTCCATTTGTAACTGAATTTGCCAGTATACATGTGAATGTAAAATATAAAAAACACTGTTGCTATCAAAACAATTTGCTCAAAAAACGTAGCTAGTATAATAGAGTATACATAAAAAACATAGGGTGAGGACAGTATTTGCAATTACAACTTATGTAATATATTAACATATCAAGCCAATACATTTGACCAATACATGATACCATTCAAATGTAGAGCCTTAGCATTGATTTGTGAATTCATGTGATTTCAATCACAGGGAACCCCTGCTTTGCTTTGACAACAATATTATCTATTAACATGTGTCAGAAATAGGAGATAAATGCGATGGACCTTAGGTATCCCAGGTTAAGCAGTGTCCCACATTAGGGCAATTCACCATACGGTTATGAACCACAACTTTGCACCCCCAAACGGGACTAGCTGTCCCTGTCCCAGGGGGAAGCTAGAAGTCCCCCGGGGCAAGCTAGCTGTCCCGCGGGGGAAGCTAGAAATCCCCCGGACAGCTGGGCAAGCTAGCAGTCGGACGTTTACGGAGCAAAGTAGGATTTGACAGGTTGGAGAAATAAATTATCATCTAATAAAAACTTCAAAACAACATAGGCCTACCGGTATTCTGAAACAAAAGTAGTATTTATAAAATAGTAATAATTATGCTTACAGTTGTGGGTTTCTCCGCCTTGTCCGCCTCTGCCGACTCTGCCTCCTTGCTCTGCTACGCTGCGAAATGCATTCTGGGATATCTAACAGCCCCAAGTCCGCACAAGTCACCACCGATGCATCCTCGATAGAATGGCCAGTTGAAGAACACATCAGGAACACTTCCGGGTACTTGACTTGATGCGAACTTTGAATTGGAACAGTACTTGGGCTACGGTTGATGACGTTTTACGAGAACGCAAGTTCACAAGTACAGAAAAGAACGCGAATTGAGAAACGGCCAATGTTTTGGGAAGGTTTCTACGCACACCTTTATAAATGAGGGCCCAGGAGAGAGGAGATGCCTCTTTCTCGATCCATTGGGAGAGAGCAAAAGGAGGATACAGCACTGTAAAAACATTACAAGGTAAAGTAGTTTATCAGCTTATTTTTTAAATATATCAATATAAATTCAGTAGCAGGACAGTGTATTGACCCCCTTATTGTAATCTGTATTTAAAAAAAATTCAATTACATTAATCATGTGCTTCATTTTAGTGCTTAATTCATTTGGAATAAGATGAGTGTAATACATGCAATTAATATAATACACATTGGAGCGTCCCTTTTTTATTTATCTTTAAGGTCATTCATGAGACAAAGAGGGCTTAATCCCTCAAGATGGGAATGCGGGACAATGCCTCATCCACTTCAGAAGGATGGAACGTCATGTGGTGCTTATGTCTTAAAGGTATTACAGCATGATTAAGAATAATTGTAGGATTTGAAGAAAAAATTCTAAACTACAGCAGCAAAAATCTAAACTACAGCAGCAAAGTTCAGCTCTTGTATCAGCAAAACAAATGGTAACTTACCTCCTAAATGTTTTTTAAAAATTAAACATACAACCTAGAACTGATCTTAAAGGGAAAATTCGCCCATTTTCATGTGAATGGTATATCAGGGCCGAGTATATTAGTAGTCTATTGAAAAAAGCCCCCCAAAAATTGATCCGAATTGGCAGAGAGCACAATGATTTCGGATTTAAACTGATGACGCGGGGCTGACGCAGGCCCCCAGGATTGTGCCTTTTCCGAGCAACCAGCATGGACAGGTGGCCACGCCTGGTATAACATGCATTAGACTGTCTGGGACGGGTCCGTTAATCAAAATGGCGATCATATGAGCTCAGCCCCATTCATTCCCAATACAATTTCGTCATACAAGAATGTATCTCCGCTAAATTTTTATGGATATCAATCAAAGGCTCATACTTTTCTTTAGACCATGTACTAATAGGATGGAAGTTTTCGCTTTTCAAAACGCCACCGAAAGCGTTTTATAGCCGTTTTATTTTCAGTTTTAGCCGTTAGGCGTGTAGCCGCTAAAAGGAGCCGTAGTGAAACAACCGTTGCTTCGGCCGGCCCGGCCTCCGATGGCGGGAGGAATCTTCGTCTATCACTATATTACTTTACAACGACGGGGTGTAATTTAAAGATTACATACAGAGAATCATCGGGGATTAGTAACTTATACTTCCATGGTCGATAAACAATGCAACTGTGCCCGTCCCGCTTAGCTTAATGCACGGACATATTATAACGTTACACTGCTCGAGAATGAAACGTACCCTGCGCGTCATGCTTTAGGGGTGTGCCAGGCTCACATGAAAGCAGTATGGCAGCTTCCTTGTTGCTTCTCTGCGCCAATGAGCAGCTTCATAGGAATGAATGGGCGCCATGTTTCAATACGGTGTCCATTTCTTTATATGTCCATGGGGGTATCGCGCCTGTCCCAGGCTAATGATAATGCGGATACATCCAAACACATTTAGTCGGCTGTTGAAATACGAGCGAAAACAGTTGTCATCACGGAGACGTGCGTTGCCTCATCTGTCATCTTCAATGTAAACATTGTTACAGTAGCACACCTTTTGCCTACTATTTACTCAACAGCTGTGGCTCTGTCCTTTGTGCAGATATAAGCACGTTAGGCTATCATATGATGTAAAATAAAGCATAGTTAATGTTTAAACACCAGGCAAAAAGTAACCCCTCTATAAGTTACAAGATTACAGATTTGTCATCTAGTTAGCTATATCCAATTTCTTGCCTAAACATGATGCTACTGTAGCCTAACCTGTTGAAGCAAACTGAGCTGATATGACAACGTTTTTTTCCTTGTTGTTTTATTATAGTAGCAATGTCTGTATCCCTGGAGGAAATGAGGAGGCAAAAAAGCTAAGGCCAGTAGAAAGTGACAGCACAGATGGAGAGAGTGATAGAGAGGCAGAACCAGGGAGAGGTGATCCAAGCTCAGAGAGAGAGGATGAGGAGGAGACGGCAATGGAGAGTGAAGAAAGAGAGGAAATAGAATTGAACACAGGTAATGTGTTGTAAACAGTGCGTTGAGGTCAGTGAGTGGGTAGGCACTGAGTTCTGAAAGCCAGATTTCTCGTAACCTATATATAAAAATCACAAGAATAACAGTAGTAATACAAATAGAAGTTAATAAAATAAAATAATTGTATTTATTTCTTATTTGTATTTTTTTTTTTTGCACGTCACTGGTTGTAAAGGAATTGCTATAACAATTTACGAATGCACAGATGGGCACATTTCACAGCAGTAATTACAGTGGATAACACTAATGTTTTTTGTTGTTGAATTTTTTAAGATGATGGAGCTGAGGAGGACAAAGTTGAAGGAAGAAAGTGCAAGAAGGTTGAAAACTGGAAGAAGAGTGTACAGAAAATGAGAAGAATGAAGGGACAGTGCTACATGGGACAGAGCAAGAAGGAAGAGCAAGGAACCCAGGGTGATGGGACCAGGATGCCAGTCAGCTGCATGTGCAAAGTCCTCCAAGCATCACTGTAATACAATTACAGAGGCAGACAGTGAGAAGATGTTTAAAACCTTTTGGGAGAACATGATCTGGGAGGAGAAAAGAATGTATGTCCGGGGTTTGATTGATGTCACTCCAGTAGAGAGGAGAAGGGGGTCGGAAAATTTGAGGAGGTCAACTACACTGATTTTCTTTTTAAATGTTGATGGGCAGAGAAGAAGGGTACGCTTGGCATTGGGGAGTGGTCTGTGCTCAACTGGGTACAAGACGCCGGCAAATAGCCGAAGAACAGCACGACACAGAGTTGAAGCTCAGGATTTTATGCACAGATTTCTGCTGGATCTCCCTAAGCTGCCCTCCCACTACTGTCGGTCTTCATCATCCAAAAAATACCCGGAGCCTGTCTTCCAGACAATGGCAGATCTACATGGTGTGTACCACCGTGCTGCTGAGGAGAAGATGGTCAAACCATTATCGAAGCAGGTGTTCACAGAAGAGTTCTGTAAGGAAAAATAATTCCAATATCATATGATGTTATAGCCAACCATATGTTAATTACATTTACGCTTAAATAATCAACTGAACAATCGATACATTTATAACATGTGATCTAATTGTTCTCATGTCAGGCCTTGGAGCAGGGACAGTTGGAAGGGAGGGAAACAAGCACAAAACCTCTTGTAAGTTTTATAGATGTTTTTCCCAGAATAACTAGGCCAGAGAAGGGACATATGTATCTATCTTAAACAAAGGCCTACTGTATTTTCCTGACTCAGCTGACCAAGCCATAGATACAAGTTATATTCAAGGCCAGGAGCATAATTCTACTTTTCGGCATAGGTCAGGTCGAGAGCGAAGAAGAAGAGGATTGGACGAGAAGATAGAAGACAACAAGATAGACCAATCAATAGAATTTGTCAAGCTATTTTAAAAAGCCTTGCTGTCGAGAAGGCTCATTACTTTTTTGACCTTTTTTTGTCTGTCACTGACTCCTGCATATGCTGTCCTGTGATCTCACTTCATTAAACAACAACTGAGAACTCTGAAACATTTTTCCAGTCATCTTTTATTTTTTACCTTCCATACATCCGAACAAAAGAACACGAGATATTATAGTTTTAATAGTTCAGGAGGCAGAATCTGGGTCTTTACCATCCTAAGAAGGACCAATGTGACACCTGCTGCTCCTACAAGGCTGGCAACTTGCAGTGCACAACTTCACCATCTATGACATGTCTGCACACAATGCCACGTGTTATGTCTGGCATGAAGGTGAGGGAGCTCTGTCTGCCAGTGAGTTTGCATCTTGTGTGACTGATTTCCTTTCACAGCAGGACAAGGAAGAGTTCATTCTGTGGAGCAATGGTTGTGGCTACCAGAACCACAATTCTGTGCTCAGCAACGCCCTTCTTCAGTTTGCAACCGAGAAGAAAGTGGTCGTAATGCAGAAGTTCCTAGAGAAGGGGCACACACAGATGGAGTGTGACAGCGTCATTGAGAGACATCTGAGAAATCAGGACATCTAGGTCCCAGCCGAATATGTGGCCTTAATGAAGAGAGCGCGGTCCAAGCCTAGTCCCTACCACGTCAATTATGTGGACCACACCTTTTTTTAGAGACTTCTCCAAACTGAGATTCGTTAAGTCGATACGCCCAGGAATAAGACAATCAATCTCTCACCATTCCAGGTCAAAAATAAATATGTTGCACATTTACTTACTGTTAAATATACGTCAAATTATACTGTGTATTGTATGTTAAGTGTTTGATGATCCTATGTAAAATGATGATTTTTACATTATGATTTATTTTTGTGTGTTATTAGGTACAACATCAGTGGGACGATGGACTTCAAAATCCAGCACTCGGATGACTGGACTGCATTACCAATGCACCCGCTCCGACACACCACCTTCGACATGCCTGCAGTCACACCACTCTACACAGAGCGCCTCCCGATTAAGGAGCTGAAATACAAACACCTCCAAGAGCTCAAGGAAGTCATGCCAAAAGACTTCCACAGCTTTTACGACAGTCTAAAACACTAGGAAACACACACACACACACACACAAACACACACAGAGACAGATGTATTGATACATTTAATATTAAAATATAAGGAATCCATATGTATTGCTATTATTTATCTGTGAGGAAACGGTAGAGTTCAGCCCTGTGAGTCCACGGAATCTTTCGCCTCCGTGAGAATGGTGACTGATTTCCTCACTGCTATCAGGTGTGTGTGCACTGATTGGCTGATTGAACCCAGGTGTGAAGAGATTATATATGACCTGAGACCCCAGTGCTCTGTGTCCCAATGTGACATGCTTTTACTGTTGGACTCAGAGATTCTGGAGAATGCTTGTTGCCAAAATCAGCGAAAAATCTGGAGTTCATACTAGGGGTGTGGACGTTTACAAAAATGTCTAACCGTGTACACGACGGAATTTTTTTCGTGTACACGGTCAACCGTGACGTCATTGTCTTCGCGCGCCCGCCGTCCTGTAGGCGCAACACATACGCGTTCGTTCGCCTGTAAACACACAGTTGAAATGAACTACGCTCGTTTACACACCTCTTATAATAGGACAAACACAAACACACACATTCGCCTGACATGTGCGCCGTCATTATCGCGCTTCATTCATTTCCTGATTAATATAGCTTATCGCTTTCTACATGTCCACGTTCATGCAGGTTGAACAGGTGTTATAAAGTTCGGGCTACTTACGAGCTTAATTCACGTCAACCGAGTAACTTTAATCTTTAGGTTATCTTTCATCACTCTTCCGTGGCTGTGAGTCGAGCACCGGCACGGCGACTCCCCGTGTGTGTTGTGTGCGCCGATACACACACTCGCCGAGGGACAGACCGATTCGGCAGACTAGCTTTTATCATCCCCAATTAGTTTAGGCCTACTAGTGATGTAAAATCAATAAATTTGTCTCCAGAACATATTTAAAAACTTTGAAAAAAAGAAAATTTGAAGATTTTTTTTTTAAACGGTTTTCGTTTATTGATTTTTCCTAAACGGTTATGATTTACTTAACGGTTACACGTGTATACCCCTAGTTAATTCACAGGCTAGGTTATGTAAACCAGCATGTTGCTAGCTACGGTGGCCCCTTTGTTTACATACCAGTTTACAGAGCCTAGGCTGTGTATTAACAGAAGTTTTTTCTTTTCAGTGCACACAGTACTGAAAGTTAGCAGATCTTGAGGAGAATGAGATATTCACTGATTTTGACAAAGTGATTTTGACATCAGGCAATCTAAGGCCAGTTTACACCAAATATTCGCGACGGAACAACTTGAAACTAGCTAGACTGCGTTTTGAAACTGGGCTTACGCCTCGTTTCCACATATGTATGTCACTCGTGTCCGTTTTACGGAGGTTGCTTCTAGTGTCCAACGGAAGGAAATCTCAAGAGTCTGGGCGTCCGTGTCTCTGGCGATGCCGCAGCGATCGCGGGCACTCTCACTTGTGTCATTAAACTAATAAATCTGACTGTATTTAATATCAAACTGATTAAAAAAAAGATCCGACTGTTAACAGTGCATCACGTATATAAATTATTTTATATTTTAGCAGAATAACATTCACTCTGATTCACAAAGTGTTCAAACTATATGAACAAGTACTTTTTAATCATCAAACTGACTTGTCAATCAACATAAACTGAGTATAAGGACATCGCATGTAAGCTAACCTAGTAAAACTTCCATACGGTCTATCCATAATCCACGTAAAAAGTTCAATTATTTGAACGTATATAATACGGATACCGGACAGAAATATTACGGAGGGGATGAGTTTCGGAGGCAAACAGACATTACGGAATCACATAGGAATGAATGGACTTTCGGTCGGATCCTTTTGGATCGCATACGAGAATGTACGTATGTGGAAATGAGGCGTTAACCTTTACAGCATCAGCACCCCACACTTCATGTACATGCGTCCCGTTATATAAATTAGGTATTTGTGGAACATACAGTGGTTCTCGAGGTCCTCTTTCTCAGATACTGACCATGCTGGGTTATTTACTTCACGGCGATCGATTTCTCCTATTCCAAACACCTGACTAGCATGACCTGGTCAAAGAGACACATCTTCATGGGAGGGTTATCACTGTTCTGAAAGAACAAACAAAAAACTAACACAGATGTGACAAAATCAAAACACTAAAAATGTTTCACCATGGTTTCCCCATTTGGAGGCTAGCATTGCAGCTAATAATGAAAAAGTATTGTAAAATCAATAACTGAATATTTTCACTTTTTGCTACACCAGGGGCCTATTTCAGGTAGCTGGTTTTACATACTCAGGGTTGACGAGCAACTCTGGGTTTTCGGTTTCAGAACAGTGGATCAGCGTTGGGTTTATCAACTCTGAGCGTGTTCACTCTGGGTGGAGCGTGTGCATAAAAGCCATCGTCAATGGATCGCTGATAACATGATTCACCATGGAAACAGGAGAAACAAATGCGTGATCCTCCCACTTCTCAAAAGAAAAAAAGAAATCTCCGCTCCTCCCACTAGAGTTAGAAATATTAACGAATGATTGTATGGTAGCCTATGGAGAAGAATTAACGGGGATATTGTCACATAACTCTGATCTAATCTCCTCGGCAATTCAGAAAAAACTGAGCAATCATTTCGCTATGAGAAGATAGTCTTTTTTTTAAAGTTACGCATATCAGCAGTAATGTAATAAAGCTGGCGCGGCACAGCATTTCTGACAGTGTTTTATATTTGCTGTATAATATGTTGGGAAGCTATAGCCTAATAGCCCACTGTGCAGTAAACAGACTGTCGCTTCTTTTAAATGGGGAGTGAAAGACATTAACGTCAAGACACATTAGGTGACAGTTTCCATTGAAGAGCCTGATTGATTTATTACCAGATCCATTTTCCTCAAGTGATAACAGTTTAAATTATTATATAATTTTTATATCCATATTAGGCTATTTAACGAGGCTCGTCTGTGACTTTAGGATCGCAAAAGTGAACAGTAGCCTAACTATCGCGTGCAGCCGCAGCGTTACATGAATCCACCTGACGTAAATCTGTTCAGTGGCACAGACGTTAAAAAGCATACAATACAAATAGGTTTATTAATCTGAATGTAGAGCATGTCACGATGTGTAAGGTGGCCGCCTATATGAACGGACCGAGGGCTGAGAACAAGGCTACTGATCAGATAAATGATCGGTCAAACGTAAAATCATCAGGAAATGATAAAAAACATCCAGATGGAGATTTCTATAGAGTGATTTTGCTTCTAACTGTACAGGGACGCGTGGGACAGTGACACTCTTTCTTCAGTCGGAGCTGCAGCGTAAAGTGAAAACATACTCAGGGTAGGTCTAACCACCTATTCAGCAGGTTAGACCCACGGCGTATGTTGCCGCAGTAACTGACTCTCGGTTGCGCTGAACCTGCTACCTGAAACGGAAAACCCAGGCTGTTTCTCAATTCCAAGTACACAAAAGTACGGACTTGCGGACTTGGAAGTTCGAACTTGCAAGTCCGGACTTCTAAGTACAAACTTCCGAGAACGGGAGCACGCACCTGCAATTGGAACGGCAGCGGACTCGATGGCGTCATCACCTCGGCTCGTTAACTGTGCTACAGAGCTGGGATGCGGTGGAGACGAGCCCTCCTCAGTTGTCTATCTCACGTCGTATGTGTTTTATTGTTATGGCTTGTTTTTAACCTTTCAATTTATCGTTTAATATTGATAAATACACTTGACTGTAATGAGCAGTGTTGCCAACTTAGCGATTTTGTCGCTAGATTTAGCGACTTTTCAGACCCCTTTGGCGACTTTTTTTCAAAAAAGCGACAAGCGACAAATCTAGCTTCTTTTCTGGAGTTATTGGCGACTTTTTGAAGTGAAAACACGTATCGCTATGACTCTTCACAACGAGCAGCGGGTGCCTGCGCGGCCCCTCCCTTCCCCGTTTCCAAGCACTAGGCAGCCTCATTCCTCGCGCAGAAGTCCCTCCCAGTCACGGCTCAGCATCCAAGCTGCAAATAAATCCGCGTCCCGGCCAGCAAGCTGCCGCTGACTGATCCCCCCCCTGACGTACAGTCAGGGCGGGATAATGTATATTTTCTTTGTCTAAATAAAATAATAAAATCACTGCACTAAATAAATCACTGTTATATATAGTTTGACTCACTCTCCGCTCGTGTTCCATTAGCATCACTATTAGCAGTTAGCAGCTTTTCCCACCTCTTCTACAGTCTACGAGTAGTGCAATTCAAAATGTTATGCAGTGCTTTTTTAAACCATGAGCATGTATGATTACTGCTAGACTTAACATTACCACGTTGGTTGTTTATGCGATTGTCACGTTCATAACACTAGAACCTCATCTATTCAAATATTACTGTATAAAACCCCTGTCTACAAATATGCAAATTAGGCGATGACGTCATCTACACATATGCAAATTAGGCGATGACGTCATCTGGCGACTGTATATTATATCTATGGCGACTTCTAGCGACTTTTTGGACAGCCAATAGCGACTTTCCCTACTGAAGAGTTGGCAACACTGGTAATGAGTGAATTATCATTTTACCACAGGGTGGAAAGTTGAAGCCCCTTAAAGCTACACACAACATATATAACAGGCTAAAATGTTTAAAAAAACCTAGGCGTGTAATAATTCATAGGCCCTTTACTGATCAAACAAGTAAAATGTTTAATGAATTTTTTAATTCTGATAGACTCTAACACTTCTTAGCAGACAATACATATTAAATACATAATTGCAATTGATAGTACTTAAAATAAACAAATAAGCATGGCATATACTGGTATATCTATCTATCAATAGTAAATATATATAGCGCCGGAAAAAATTAAGAGACCAGTCCGGATTTTTCTTAAAATTTCTTATCTCTAAATTACTTATTGAAAATGGTCTGAATGACAATACTTTAATTGTGAATTTGGAAGAAATGTTGTCAGTACTTTATAGTATAAAATCAAAATGTTCATTTTAAGCCAAACATATGCCTCTTAAAAATAAAACAAGAGACACTGAACATTTGGAGTGGTCTCTTAATTTTTTTCCAGGGCTATATATACACACACACACACAAACATAAATAATATAAATAGTAAATAACTGAATCAACGATGTTAAAAATATATTTATTATTATTTTTAGAAGCAGCTCACAGCTGTACACAAAGCTCAACACCCCAGTGCCTATCCTGGCTGTCTTCTTTTCTGGAGGGGGACCTGAAGCCAGCCTTCAGGCTCTCCAGGGATAGCTTCGACAGGCTACCCCCATCAGCACCTCGACCTCATGGCTCCATCCATGGGCTTTCTTCCGGGGCAGCAAGGCCAGCAGCGTCCCAAATTCAAGCTGGCCTGTGGTGCGTTGTGCAGGGTGACGGTCCATGGCGTGGTGGAGGCCATCCTCCATCGGGTCATCCATTTCCCCAAGCCATAGGAGATGGAGGAGGTGGGGGCAGGCTTTGCTCGGCCTTCAGATCTGCTGCCGGGGCATTGATGGGTGCCATGTCAGAGTTCTGCCACCTGCAGAACAGAAGAAAAGCTACTTTAACAGGAAGCTCTTCACTTCCATCATCCTGCAGGGTATCTGTGATGCTAAGAGCAAATGTATAGACATTTACATCGGGAACCCGGGGTCGGTGCATGATGCTCTCGTGCTCCGGCGTTCCCCATTCTACAAGTAGGCCCTGTACCCACCTACTTCTTGCTGGGTGATGGAGGGTACTCCTGCCTGCAGCGTCCCGTGGCCATCATTAGGCTCTACCGCCACCCATCCATGTGAATTTTGATTACCAGGTCATATTGAAGCCCGGTACAAAAGGCCAGAGGGCGCAACATTGTGGAGAGGTCGTTTGGGATCATCAGAACATGCTGGTGGGCCATCTTCCTTAGGTCTCTGGAGATAATAATAAGAAATGGTTTGTAAATATTCCTAGCTTTGTAAATAAATGTACATATTTGTAATGACATGTTTTATTCTCCTCTGTGTACAGTTTTTAATATTTAAATTAGCTGATTTTAACTTGCTTGGCATGTTGAGTTTAACCATGTTTGAAGTCTATAAAAGACTTGATGCTGAATGAGTCAACTTTCAGCAGACATCTTCTGTTTTTTATGCTAAATAAAGTAGCGATTTTCTTCTTGAAACTCTTGCCTCCTGAAGTCCATTTGTAACTGAATTTGCCAGTATACATGTGAATGTAAAATATAAAAAACACTGTTGCTATCAAAACAATTTGCTCAAAAAACGTAGCTAGTATAATAGAGTATACATAAAAAACATAGGGTGAGGACAGTATTTGCAATTACAACTTATGTAATATATTAACATATCAAGCCAATACATTTGACCAATACATGATACCATTCAAATGTAGAGCCTTAGCATTGAATTGTGAATTCATGTGATTTCAATCACAGGGAACCCCTGCTTGGATTTGACAACAATATTATCTATTAACATGTGTCAGAAATAGGAGATACATGCGATGGACCTTAGGTATCCCAGGTTAAGCAGTGTCCCACATTAGGGCAATTCACCATACGGTTATGAACCACAACTTTGCACCCCCCAAACGGGACTAGCTGTCCCTGTCCCAGGGGGAAGCTAGAAATCCCCCCGGGGCAAGCTAGCTGTCCCGCGGGGGAAGCTAGAAATCCCCCCGGACAGCTGGGCAAGCTAGCAGTCGGACGTTTACGGAGCTAAGTAGGATTTGACAGGTTGGAGAATTAAATTATCATCTAATAAAAACTTCAAAACAACATACCGGTATTCTGAAACAAAAGTAGTATTTGTAAAATTGTAATAATTATGCTTACAGTTGTGGGTTTCCCCGCCTTGTCCGCCTCTGCCGACTCTGCCTCCTTGCTCTGCTACTACGCTGCGAAATGCATTCTGGGATATCTAACGGCCCCAAGTCCACACAACCTTCAACGCGGTTGTTTCGTCCGGTTGTCAGACCCACGGCCAAAGACTTTCCACACGGCTGGGGGGAAGAGGGCGTTGTCCCCCACATATGTGTGGCGCATGTACCCAATGAAGTCAGCCAGTCCTGGGTGCACACCTATCAGACGTGTGGTCTGCCTGGAGGTGGCCATCAAATTAAAATTTTGCCGGACCACGGCAAGTGGCAGGTAATCCACCGCCATGGCCTTCCGGACCCATCTCTTGAGATGCCTGTCATTCCGGTAGGGACCTGCAAAACGTTTAGATGGAAAGATAAGGGACAGCTTGAGTGCCGCATAAAATATTGTTATTGTTTTATAACACATTATTTTTATTATTATTAATAATAATAATAATAATAATAATAATGATGATTATTATAGCACTAATTATAACAGGCCTATCTATTAATCACACCAAATGATCCTTTGCCCTGTTAATAAATGACCACCTAGCCTACCTGACAGGCCAAGCTCCTGCACTTTGCGCCACAGACTCTGGCAGAAGTGGAAATAACAGCCCGCAGTGCGGACTGTTGGCACCTCTGCCCGCAATGCCTCCATCATTGCCATTTCAAAGTCCGTGACTGCTCGCTCTGGCATCCATCTAGACAGACAGAAAATAAAGAAGGTTACTGTTAGTTTCCAAAGAAATATTAAGAAGCCAGGATACAGTGATCCTGCCAACACTGAAAGACAGACACATACACACACACAAGCATACACACCGTTCTCCCGTGAGACGCATGATTCTTCTCCTCACATGCCTCAGCACAGCCTTGTACATGTCCTCAGTTTTCCCGGACATAAGGACCATGACCAAGGGGATGGTCCTCCCCATGTAAAGGCCGTGGATAGATAGATTGGAACTGATAAAATGGCCGAGGGCATGATTTAAAAGTTCCGTCCATGTAGATCTAAAACAACAGGGCTCAACGCTAAGGTTTTTTTTCACTTGCCCGGTCGGGCAAGTGGGTCTGAATTCTACTTGCCCGAAGTCAATTTTTACTGGCCCCTATACAATTTTTTTTATATTAGTCGTGTTCAAATAATTGTTATATTTGCTTTTTATTGACAATGTATAAACAAATCATGGACAGTATTATAGATGAGTTAAGGGTCATACTGAAAGTGGAGGCTATAATTCAAATATTATTTGAGTTGGAACATTTGTAATTTTTTTGTTTCTAAACCTACAATAACTGCAAACAAGACATGTTTTATGCAAACAAAAATCATGTAAAGAACTTAAACAGCACTTATTTTTATTTGTTTTACCTTATTCCTTTAACAACAGCAATTATTTAAAACTTATTTCTGCAAACATTTTTTTAGGCCTACAACAATCTGTTTTAAAGTTAAAGGCTATTATTTTAATGTGTGTATGAGTGATTTGATTCAAAATCTCAAAATTTGGCTCAGGACAGGCTGTTTTGAACAATTTTCCAGTGGCTTACTTTTAAGCTTCCACTGCCTCATGGTATGTGAAGTCAGACACCTCTGGGCCATTTATTGAGATCTATGCAGGCTGTAGAGATGTTCCTCTGATAACTGTTGCTGATGTTTGTGTTGACCTGCACATTAACTGCTAGGCTAGTAGGCTACTAGCAGCAGAGCTAACGTTAGCATCATCGCTACTACTAGATTCACGTTGGGTGCATAATGCATTTAAAAAACGCGGACATTTTCGCTGCTTTTCAGACGGTCGGGGTCGACTTCACTCCATTTATAATGTACTCGTTGGCTTTTGGACTTTCTGTCACACCCACCTACTGCGTGTAGTTCTCTTCTCTACCTCTCTAACTGGGTGTGTGTGTGCTCACCGGCGGTGTTGTGCCGAGTCTGCGTGTGTATCATAGATAGTATAATAGTGTGTATGTGTGTGTATCGGCAGTGGAGCCCCGCCCCCCCTTCACAAAACGGAGCAGAGAGGAGAGGAGAGATGCAACGTAGCAGGCACTACGCGCACAAAAATTAGCGTTAATGTAATAATTAGCACCAGTTAAATATGAAAATAGACCATAGATAGATTACGTGTATTTGGCGATTAAAAAAAATAAAATAAAAAATATGATTTTTTTTATTATTCAAGAATTTCAGCGGAACCTCCCAGTTGCCCGGTCGGGCATGCCAGTTGTCATAGTTACTGGCCCGACATGGCATTTTACTTGCCCCGGGAACGTCGGGCAATCCTTATTGTCGAGCCCTGAAAACATAATACAAATTAATATATTTCAATAAATCATCAGGCTATTTCATTGACAAAAATTGTCATGAGGGATGGTTTCTAACCTGGCGACACCGGGCAAGTCGGGTGAGGTTTTCCTCTGTCGTAAAGACCAGAAATCCATGGATTGCATGGTGCTTTGACAGGAAGTCCTCGCCATCCCAAGTCTCGGCCCATTCTCCTTCCACGGCCACCTCCAGCAGGTTTTTGGGGATGGGGGCATGAGCCTGGCCCTCCTCCTCTCCAGCCTTGTCCTTGCCGCCTCAAATGGGGGCGTAGCTGCCACATTCGTGGCCTGGGCCAGGGTCTGGTTGAATAAGGTTGTGGTTAAGGCATATGTATTGTTCATATAAAGCGACTTGGAGCAGTATGAAAAGTAAATTGGATGTTTTGCCAGTCATTAGCCTACCTGGTCGTAAACTCTCTTCGATGGGCGGGACGGATCGGCGGCCACCTGAGACAGCATCTCTTCTACAAGGGCAGTGGTTGCCACCAAATCCTCCTCCGTCTCATGGCCAGGTTGAGTAATGATATCGATGTCCTGATTTTCACCGTCGACATCAAAAAGACCGGTCTTCACGTAAACATTACATGCTTTTCGGGCGCAACGCCAGTACATTACATCAATCCTTGTTTGTTCCGGAGGTAGCGGAAATTGTCCAGAATGAGGCATTTCCCCCCGCGGCTGTTTGCTACCTGAATGTATGCCATCGATTGTAAATAAATGGCAAACAAACAACGGACAACAAATGAATAGGCTACAGATATATGGATGTGTTTTCTCGCTCGTAAATATGCTATTTTCTCCAACAATAACTCCTCAGTCGTTTTCCCGCCACTGACTTTGTATATATAGTGTTATAGATGGCACGCGCCAAACAGCAAATGTATCAATTTGCTGTTTGGCGCGTGGCGTGGCGTGTGCCACTGTGGACAAAGCAAATGTACGCCGTGTGCACGTCGCCTCAATTCAAAAAGTTTAGAGATGGCTGTATATTTTACAGAAATAGGAGATGATAAGGTGGAATGAAAAATATGCCAAGCGATTTTGAGATACCACAGTAGCCTACTTCAAGTAGCCTACAATGCGACAACATAGCCTATATGCTCCTGAAACACAACGGTGAATTCGGGAAAGCAGACCCGCAGCAACCAAGTGTGTCGGCTATTTTCACCGCCCCAAGACGGAGGCTAGTCCCGGCCGTGTAGAGATGATCACAACACTGATAACATCGATGATCACTAAAGAGACGCTGCCTCAGAGTTTGGTCCTGGCCTTGTTTGTTTTAATTGTTGAATTAAATCAACATTTTTTAAAATTTTAATCCAGGCCATAGCCTACACCAGATATCGCAAATCAAATAGTCTGCATTAGCCTAGGCCTATAGATATCACAGCAGTTTCAGCAGGTTTTTTATTGATTTTAAACAATGTAGCCTATTACAATCACAATTAGTTTCGTTGTCCTGTAGCCAAAGTAGCCTATTGACCGAAAAAAAAAGATGGGGACATTTTTAATTGTTCCGGTCAGAATGGTTGGAATAATTCCCTCTGCACACTTTTAATTGTGTATAGGCTATGTTGCAGTTATTTTCATTTCATTCTACTGAAACCATGATCAATCAGGTTTAATTGATTTAAAATATTTTTTTACAAACTGAAAGCGGTGACAAAAAATGCTACAGATGCCACCGCAGGCTTAATATTCACCATTCGCTTCATAGCTCTAATGATAATAATAAAGAGAAGCTTTATTCAAATACTGTCCATGTGATGGTGGTGATTGATTCATTGTAACTTTGTTTGCCAGAATCTCACAGGGAAGCGGCTGTCTCCCCTCACATTATGGCTACATTTGCATAGGCAGGTCAGTCTGGCGACACAGCGCTGCAGTTCGGGCACAATAAATGCAATCACTATATGCCTACATGAGCCTATCTGACCGAACCACATTATGGGCAGGAATAAATTGGCTACAATTCCGAGATTGATTGACAGAAAACTGTTCAGGTGAGAACGTAATGAGCGCAACGTGCAAGCAGGCTATTATTTTGCCTACCAAAAGAGTTAATAGAAAGAAAAGACATTTAAACCTCCAAAAGACCTGCCCCTACCCGGCCGCCGAATAGTCGAATCTCTGGACTGAAAAGGCAGATCTGGCGGGGGGGCGGCCACTCGTAGATTCGCTCGGTCGAGAGGACGACTGAGCCGGGCATCACTGGAGCTTCTCCCCACGGGGTCGGGCAGTGCTGGAGCTGCTCTGCCCCCATGGTTACGGCGCATGAAACATATAGGCTATTGCGACCGGGGACATAGGCTAGCCCATAGGACCCTTTTTTGGAAAAACGGGAAACATATAGCCTAGGCTATAGATTTAAATGTGGGCAACTTGCAACGGGCAGTGACGACACAATTCAATCAAAGCACATGATATTTAGAAGTTATAACATTCACAGAAAATAGTCACAGTGAATAGACCGATTTGTCGATTTATGCCTCTGACACGTAGTCACAGTGAATAGACCGATTTGTTGATTTATGCCTCTGACACGTAGCATATAGGACTATATAGGCTACGCAAAACAATGAGCCGTGCATAAAAACAAACGGGCTCATAGCCTATTATCAAGTGCCGACTAAATTATTTACGTTTGCAAGTCAGAAAGCCATAGCCTATAAAAAATGAAAATGACAGTAGGCTAAACATTAGCCTGCTGCCTGCCGCGACTTAATAGCCTACTTAACTAAAGTTTATGTCTTTTCTCATATTAAATAAAAACTCATAGAAAAAATAAAAAGGTAGGCCCTAGAGCATAACAGTCTCTCTCACTCTCTCCCCCTTTTCGGCATGGCATCATCCGTCTCTTCGGAGTGTATCAACTTGTAGTCCGATCAAACTTTATTCAAAGGTAGTCCATAATTCAAATAAAATTGTTTTCTAACGAAAAAGTCCAAAATTGGGGCTCCTAGAGCGATATTTAAGTGCTTCTTAATTTTTTCAAATAAAGGTTTGCCGCAATGTCGCAGATTAGCCTATTTGACTGCATCAGGCTACGTCTGTCCTTTTCCCCTTCTGAAAGCGACTTTAAAGAATAGGCTAACAAATGAGGGAGAGAGCTACTTGTGTAGCCTACATTATGTGTAACGTTTATTCAAATGGCATGTTTGTATAAAAATCCATCTCTTTGGAATTATAATCTATCAGTGATTCGCAGCAGGCACAAATGGCTATGGGAGAACACGAAACAAGTGTGTCGGAATGGATGGATGTAGCCTATAGCTAACATTTTATTTGTCTCTCTTCTATGCACACACACACACACACACACAATAAAAGGTGTCGGAATGGGGAGTTGTCGGAATGGCGGCATGTCGGAATGGGGGCATGTCGGAATGGCGGTATGTCGGAATGGGGGCATGTAACCAATGATTCGCTATGCGTGATATTTAAATTACACTCCGTTTTTGGAAAGTAATATAGTGGTTAACGATTTCTTAACGAAGATTCCTCTGTCATCTGGTCAACCATTATTACCTAATGAAAGCTAAACCTAGCACTGTTTTGATAGCGTGTGTTACATCTTTATAGGTCCATGGTGCTTAAGTGAAATCAACAAAACAAATATTCAAATGCTGGAGCTTTTTAAAGTTTACTTATAAGACTAATGTTGCAGCTGTGAACGCAATTTCCTAATCAGAATGAGTCAGACACAGACACGAGAAGGTAATGTAGCCGTGCACTGAGCATGGACCTATAAAGAAAGCACTGAGCCTTCTCGGAGACCGGGCCGAAAACCGAAACATTTGTTTCACTACGACTCTGTTCAGCTGCCCACGGCTGCCCACTCCCTCCTCCTCCCTCGAAAACAAACTAAAAGCCGTTGGGCTAATAAAACGCTTGATGTGGCGTTTTGAAATGAAAAAACTTCAGTTTTAATAGTATATGGTCTAAAGATAAGTTTGAGCCTATGATTGATATCCAGAATTTTTTTTGCGGTGACACAATCTTGTTCGCCGCTTGTATTGGTGTGGACATGAAAATCTGCCTTAGGGCTTCCATGAAAATAAGCTCCCATTCACAGCATGCAGTACCAATGGGTTGGCCACTAGTCCATGCTGGCTGCTCGGAGAAGGCACAGTCCTGGGGGCCTGAGTAGTAGAGGTTAATCATAATAATAATAACGGGTTAATTTAATATGCTTATTAGCGGCATCAACACTGAAACACAGCATAACCGTTTAGCCTACTGCCCAAATTCCAGCAATATTTGTGTTTCCAACCATTACAAATAATGCTTAACAAACTAAAAGCAACACAACATTATCGCTCCTCCTATCACTCACCCATCACTTGTAGAGGAAATGCATCCTCCTATCCTTTCGGAGGAAACGTTCAATGACCTCCTCATGCAGTCGGGCGTCCTGTTTTAGTTTGATGAGCAGTTCCTTCCTGATGGCAATAGATGCCAGTGCAGAGAGTCGGGTCTGTCCAGTTGCATTCCGTGAGTACGTTTTAATGCGCTTGAGAGCTGAGAAGGATCGCTCCACTGAAGCTGTGGACACAGGTATGGTCACGATCAAGCAGGTGAGGGCATACAGCTGTGGCATGCTGACTGCCAGCCCTGTGCTACTCAAGAAAGTCAGTAGGTCACTTGGGCTCTTTCCCTGAAAGTTGCTCATGCTGTACATCACTTTGAGCTCAGCTCTGAGCCATGTCAAACTGGTCACCGAAGCTCTCCTCCAGGCTCCGGAGCTCTTCTTCGGGGAATGTTGGCTTGAATTTTGCAAACTTTTACGTAAGGAATAGGAATAAGAATAACTAGAACTGCAAGCAGTTGTGAACGGGGGCCAAGCCTCCCACGCGACTCGGGATCGGGCGTCGTCGTCCGCGGCGCCGGCCCCTCGCTTCATGGAATCCGGGATGTAAAGTTTTTGAATGTGCGATGTTTGGTGTGGGAGTTCTAGCCCCAAACGCGTTTTCTTTGGTTTTTGTGGTTTTGGCGTCCCCTATGGATGACATTCGCAAAACTACGTTAGAAAGAAGATGCAGCTCAATGTACCAAACAAGTGGATGTCAAGTTTTTGAATGTGCGATGTTCGGTTGGGGAGTTATAGCAAAATCAAATTGTCAACCTCTCCATTGTAAAGACACTTTTTTGAATTTTCCCGCCAAAACACTTCGAAACAGGAAGTAAAAGTGAAAAATCATTTCTTTAATAAGTCCGGCATACATAGGAATTTCTTGGCCATATTTTCTTTATAGACTCAGGTATGCCCCATGATAGTCTCCCTTGAGTTTCAAGAAAATCCCTCTTTTTTTTTTTTTTTACGGATTTTCGCAAATCTTTAAAGCGCTACCGTTTGGTCTTCCGATGGTCGTAGAAAAATCATTTGACCAACTTTTGCTCGTGGGAGTCGGTAGAGCATAATGCTTTTGGTTTCGTCCGAATCGGGCGAAAACTGTAGGAGGAGTATGTTTTGGTGACTGACACAGTTTTCGCGATGTAGCGAAAAATCTATATATACGCAAATGGGCGTGGCCTATCTCAGAAGATGCAGCTGACTTGTGGGCATCTGTGGATATAAAGTTTTTGACTGTCGGACTTTCGGTGCGGAAGTTATAGCCCAAAACATGTTTTTCCTATGCTGTAGCGCCACCTAGTGGCCGGGAGGTCTGAATTTTTTTGTCTGCTTACGTACCATGGACCTGGATAAGCCATGCAAGTGGCATGTCCCAACCCTTTATGGTTTGGGCTGCAGCACCACTTTTACGCATGGAATAATAATAATAGGAAGAACTAGAACTGCAAGCAGTTGTGAACGGGGGCCAAGCCTCCCACGCGACTCGGGATCGGGCGTCGTCGTCCGCGGCGCCGGCCCCTCGCTTCACGGAATCCGGGGATGTAAAGTTTTTGAATGTGCGATGTTCGGTGTGGGAATTATAGCCCCAAACGCGTTTTCTTTGCTTTTTGTGGTTTTGGTGCCCCCTATGGATGACATTCGCAAAACTGTGTTATTAGAAAGATGCAGCTCAATGTACCGAACAAGTGGATGTCAAGTTTTTGAATGTTTGATGTTTGGTGTGGGAGTTATAGCCCCACACGCGTTTTCTTAGCTTTTTGTGGTTTTGGCGCCCCCTATGGATGACATCCGCAAAACTATGTTAGATGGAAAGATGCAGCTCAATGTACCGAACAAGTGGATGTCAAGTTTTTCAATGTGCGATGTTCGGTTGGGGAGTTATAGCAAAATCAAACTGTCAACCTCTCCATTGTAAAGACACTTTTTTGAATTTTCCCCACTTTTTTGAATTTTCCCGCCGAAAGACTTAGGAAATGGCGAAAACAGGCCAAAAAATTGAAAAACTCTTTTTTTTAATAAGTCCGGCCCACAAAGGAATTTCTTGCCCATATTTTTTTGATAGACTCAAGTATGCCCCATGATAGTCTCCCTTGAGTTTCAAGAAAATCCCTCTTTTTTTTTTTTTTTTACAGATTTTCGCAAATTTTTAAAGCGCTACCGTTTGGTCTTCCGATGGTCGTAGAAAAACTAATTGACCAATTATTGCTCGTGGGAGTTAGGAGGGCATAATGCTTTTGGTTTCGTCCAAATCGGGCGAAAACTGTAGGAGGAGTATGTTTTGATGACTGAAACAGTTTTGCGAAGTAGCAAAAAATTATCTATCGCAAATGGGCGTGGCCTATCTCAAACGATGCAACTGACTTGTGGGCATCTGTGGATATAAAGTTTTTGACTGTCGGACTTTCGGTGCGGAAGTTATAGCCCAAAACGCCTTTTCCTTTGTTGTAGCGCCACCTAGTGGCCGGAATGTCTGGATTTTTGTGTCTGCGTACCAGGCACGGACCTGGATAAGCCCTGCAAGTGGCATGTCCCAACCCTTTACGGTTTGGGCTGCAGCACCACTTTTACGTAAGGAAAAATAATAACTAGAACTGCAAGCAGTTGTGGACGGGGGCCAAGCCGTCCCGCGCGACTCGGGATTGGGCGTCGTCGTCCGCGGCGCCGGCCCCTCGCTTCACGGCATCCGGGGATGTAAAGTTTTTGAATGTGGGATGTTCGGTTTGGGAGTTGTAGACCGAAAGGTGTGTGTTTTGGTGACTGACACAGTTTTTGCGATGTAGCGAAAAACATCCCACCCGCAAATGGGCGTGGCCTATCCCAAAAGATGCAGCTGACTTGTGGGCATCTGTGGATATAAAGTTTTTGACTGTGGGATGTTCGGTGTGGAAGTTTTAGCCCCAAACGCCTTTTCTTTGCTTTTTGTGGTTTTGGCGCCCCCTATGGATGACATTCGCAAAACTGCGTTAGATAGAAAGATGCAGCTCAATGTACCAAACAAGTGGATGTCAAGTTTGTGAATGTGCGATGTTTGGTTGGGGAGTTATGAGCAAAATCAAATTGTCAACCTCTCCACTGTTTTGAATTTTCCCGCCAAAATAGTTCGAAACAGGAAGTGAAAGTGCAAAACTAATTTGTTTAATAAATCCGGCATACATAGGATTTTCTTGGGCATATTTTTCGTATAGACTCAGGTATGCCCCATGATAGTCTCCCTTGAGTTTCAAGAAAATCCCTTTATTTATTTTTTCGGGGGATTTGCGCGAATGTTTGAAGCGCTAGCGTTTGGTCTTCCGATGGTCGTAGAAAAATTATTTTGATATCTTTTGTTCGTGGGAGTGGGTAGAGCATAATGCTTTTGGTTTCGTCCGAATCGGGCGAAAACTGTAGGAGGAGTGTGTTTTTGGTGACTGACACAGTTTTTGCGATGTAGCAAAAAATGTATATATACGCAAATGGGCGTGGCCTATCTCAAAAGATGCAGCTGACTTGTGGGCATCTGTGGATATAAAGTTTTTGACTGTCGGACTTTCGGTGCGGAAGTTATAGCCCAAAACGCCTTTTCCTTTGTTGTAGCGCCACCTAGTGGCCGGCATGTCTGAATGTTTTTGTATGCTGAATGACCACGGACCTGGATCTAGTCATGCAAGTGGCATGTCCCAACCCTTTACGGTTTGGGCTGCAGCACCACTTTAAAACATGGAAGAATAATAACTAGAACTGCAAGCAGTTGTGGACGGGGACCAAGCCGTCCCGCGCGACTCGGGATCGGGCGTCGTCGTCCGCGGCGCCGGCCCCTCGCTTCACGGAATCCGGGGATGTAAAGTTTTTGAATGTGGGATGTTCGGTTTGGGAGTTATAGACCGAAAGGTGTGTGTTTTGGTGACTGACACAGTTTTTGCGATCTAGCGAAAAAAAATCCCACCCGCAAGTGGGGGTGGCCTATCCCAAAAGATGCAGCTGACTTGTGGGCATCTGTGGATATAAAGGTTTTGACTGTGGGATGTTCGTGTGTGGAAGTTATAGCCCCAAACGCGTTTTCTTTGCTTTTTGTGGTTTTGTCGCCCCCTATGGATAACATTCGCAAAACTGCGTTAGATAGGAAGATGCAGCTCAATGTACCAAACAAGTGGATGTCAAGTTTTTGAATGTGCGATGTTTGGTGGGGGAGTTATGAGCAAAATTAAATTGTCAACCTCTCTACTTATTTGAATTTTCCCGCCAAATAGTTCGAAACAGGAAGTGAAAGTGCAAAACTAATTTGTTTAATAAATCCGGCATACATAGGAATTTCTTGGCCATATTTTTCGTATAGACTCAGGTACGCCCCATGATAGTCTCCCTTGAGTTTCAAGAAAATCCCTTTATTTTTATTTTTTTAAGGGATTTGCGCGAATGTTTGAAGCGCTACCGTTTGGTCTTCCGATGGTCGTAGAAAAATTATTTATGCTATTTTTGCTCGTGGGAGTCGGTAGAGCATAATGCTTTTGGTTTCGTCCAAATCGGGCGAAAACTGTAGGAGGAGTATGTTTTGGTGACTGACACAGTTTTTGCGATGTAGCGAAAAATTATATATACGCAAATGGGCGTGGCCTATCTCAAAAGATGCAGCTGACTGTGGGCATCTGTGGATATAAAGTTTTTGACTGTCGGACTTTCGGTGCGGAGTTATAGCCCAAAACGCTTTTCCTTTGTTGTAGCGCCACCTAGTGGCTGACATGTCTGAATTTTTGTGTCTGCGTACATACCATGGACCTGGATAAGCCATGCAAGTGGCATGTCCCAACCCTTTACGGTTTGGGCTGCAGCACCACTTTTACGAATGGAAGAATAATAATGCATAAAACTAGAACAGCAAGCAGTTGTGAACGGGGGCCATTTGCCTGCGCGTACTCGGGATCGAGGCGTCGTCGTCCGCGGCGCCGGCCCCTCGCTTCACGGAATCCGGGGATGTAAAGTTTTTGAATGTGCGATGTTCGGTGTGGGAGTTATAGGCCCCAAACGCGTTTTCTTTGCTTTTTGTGGTTTTGGTGCCCCCTATGGATGACATTCGCAAAACTGTGTTTGATAGAAAGATGCAGCTCAATGTACCGAACAAGTGGATGTTAAATTTTTCAATGTGCGATGTTTGGTTGGGGAGTTATGAGCAAAAGAAATTGTAACCTCTCCATTGTAAAGAGACTTTTTTGAATTTTCCCATTTTTCCCGCCGAAAGACTTAGGAAATGGCGAAAAAAGGCAAAAAAATTGAAAAAACTCTTTTTTTTAATAAGTCCGGCATACATAAGAATTTCTTGCCCATATTTTTTTCATAGACTCAGGTATGCCCCATGATAGTCTCCCTTGAGTTTCAAGAAAATCCCTTTTTTTTTTTTTTTACGGATTTTCGCAAATCTTTAAAGCGCTACCGTTTGGTCTTCCGATGGTCGTAGAAAAATTATTTATCCTATTTTTGCTCGTGGGAGTTGGTAGAGCATAATGCTTTTGGTTTCGTCCAAATCGGGCGAAAACTGTAGGAGGAGTATGTTTTGGAGACTGACACAGTTTTAGCGATGTAGCGAAAAATCTATATATACGCAAATGGGCGTGGCCTATCTCAAAAGATGCAGCTGACTTGTGGGCATCTGTGGATATAAAGTTTTTGACTGTCGGACTTTCGGTGCGGAAGTTATAGCCCAAAACGCCTTTTCCTTTGTTGTAGCGCCACCTAGTGGCCGGGGATCTCTGAATTTTTGTGTCTGCGTACGGGGTACGGACCTGGATATGCCCTGGAAGTGGATGTCCCCAACCCTTTACGGTTTGGGCTGCAGCACCACTTTTATGGGAGAAGAATAAGAATAAAATAATCCTTACAAAAACAATAGGGTTCCCAGCCCTGCGGGCTGGGAACCGCGTTGCTCTGCAAAACGCGGTTCCCAGCCCTACTCGGGCTTGGCCCCCTAAACTAGAACTGCAAGCAGTTATGAACGGGGGCCAAACTCGACGCGACTCGGGATCGGGCGTCGTCGTCCGCGGCGCCGGCCCCTCGATTTACGGAATCCGGGGATGTAAAGTTTTTGAATGTGGGATGTTCGGTCTGGGAGTTATAGCCCCAAACGTGTTTTCTATGCTTATTTGTGGTTTTGGTGCCCCCTATGGATGACATTCGCAAAACTGTGTTTGATAGAAAAGATGCAGCTCAATGTACCGAACAAGTGGATGTCAAGTTTTTGAATGTGCGATGTTTGGTTGGGGATTTATGAGCAAAAGCAGATTGTCAGCCTCTCCATAGTAAAGAAACTTTTTTGAATTTTCCCATTTTCCCGCCGAAAGACTTAGGAAATGGCGAAAAGAGGCAAAAAAATTGAAAAACTCTTTTTTTTAATAAGTCCGGCCCAAATAAGAATTTCTTGCCCATATTTTTCTATAGGACTCAGGTATGCCCCATGATAGTCTCCCTTGAGTTTCAAGAAAATCCTTTTTTTTTTTTTTTAAGGAATTTTCGCAAATCTTTAAAGCGCTACCGTTTGGTCTTCCGATGTCGTTAGAAAAATTATTTATCCTATTTTTGCTCGTGGGAGTCGGTAGAGCATAATGCTTTTGGTTTCGTCCAAATCGGGCGAAAACTGTAGGAGGAGTGTGTTTTGGTGACTGACACAGTTTTTGCGATTTAGCGAAAAATGTATATATACGCAAATGGGCGTGGCCTATCTCAAAAGATGCAGCTGACTTGTGGGCATCTGTGGATATAAAGTTTTTGACATGTCGGAACTTTCGGGTGGGAGTTAATAGCATTTTCCTTTGTTGTTAGCGCCACCTAGTGGCCGGCATGTCTGAATTTTTTTTGTCTGCGTACGGGTACGGGGCCTGGATAAGCCATGCAAGTGGCATGTCCCTACCCTCTACGGTTTGGGCTGCAGCACCAGTTTTACGCGGAGAAAAAATAGGAATAATAATAATCCCACAAAAACAATAGGGTTCCCAGCCCTGCGGGCTGGGAACCGCGTTGCTCTGCATAACGCGGTTCCCAGCCCTACTCGGGCTTGGCCCCCTAACTAGAACTGCAAGCAGTTTATGAACGGGGGCCAACTCGACGCGACTCGGGATCGGGCGTCGTCGTCGCGGCGCCGTGGGCCCCTCGATTTACGGAATCCGGGGATGTAAAGTTTTTGAATGTGGGATGTTCGGTCTGGGAGTTATAGCCCCAAACGTGTTTTCTATGCTTTTTGTGGTTTTGGTGCCCCCTATGGATGACATTCGCAAAACTGTGTTTGATAGAAAGATGCAGCTCAATGTACCGAACAAGTGGATGTCAAGTTTTTGAATGTGCGATGTTTGGTTGGGGATTATGAGCAAAAGCAGATTGTCAGCCTCTCCATAGTAAAGAAACTTTTTTGAATTTTCCCATTTTCCCGCCGAAAGACTTAGGAAATGGCGAAAAGAGGCAAAAAAATTGAAAAACTATTTTTTTTAATAAGTCCGGCATACATAGGAATTTCTTGGCCATATTTTAATTATAGACTCAGGTATGCCCCATGATAGTCTCCCTTGAGTTTCAAGAAAATCCCTTGTTTTTTTTTTTTTTACGGATTTGCGCGAATCTTTAAAGCGCTACCGTTTGGTCTTCCGATGGTCGTAGAAAAATTCTTTATCCTATTTTTGCTCGTGGGAGTCGGTAGAGCATAATGCTTTTTGGGTTTCGTCCAAATCGGGCGAAAACTGTAGGAGGAGTATGTTTTGGTGACTGACACAGTTTTTGCGATGTAGCGAAAAATGTATATATACGCAAATGGGCGTGGCCTATCTCAAAGATACAGCTTTACTTGTGGGCATCTGTGGATATAAAGTTTTGACTGTCGGACTTTCGGTGTGGGAGTTATAGCATTTTCCTTTGTTGTAGCGCCACCTAGTGGCCGGCATGTCTGAATTTTTTTGTCTGCGTACGGGGTACGGACCTGGATAAGCCATGCAAGTGGCATGTCCCAACCCTTTACGGTTTTGGGCTGCAGCACCAGTTTTTAAAGCGCAGAAAAATAGGAATAATAACTAGAACAGCAAGCAGTTATGAACGGGGGCCAACTCGACGCGACTCGGGATCGGGCGTCGTCGTCCGCGGCGCCGGCCCCTCGCTTCACGGAATCCGGGGATGTAAAGTTTTTGAATGTGCGATGTTCGGTTGTGGGAGTTAAAGGCCAAAACGCGTTTTTTCTGTTGTAGCGCCACCTAGTGGGCCCGCATGTCTGATTTTTTTTGTCTGCGTTCCTTGGATGGACCTGGATAAGCCATGCAAGTCGCATGTCCCAACCTTTTACGGTTTGGCTGCAGCACCACTTTCTCGCGGAGAATAATAAATAATAATAATAATAATCCTTACAAAAACAATAGGGTTCCCAGCCCTGCGGGCTGGGAACCGCGTTGCTCTGCATAACGCGGTTCCCAGCCCTACTCGGGCTTGGCCCCCTAATAATCCCAGCAAAAACAATAGGGTTCCCAGCCCTGCGGGCTGGGAACCGCGTTGCTCTGCATAACGCGGTTTCCCCGCCCTACTCGGGCTTGGCCCCCTAATAATAATAATCCCAGCAAGATCAATAGGGTTCCCTGCCCCGCAGTGTCATGGAACCGCGATGCTCTGCATTCCGCGGTCCCTTGCCCTTCTCGGGCTTGGCCCCCTAATAACTAGAACTGCAAGCAGTTGTGAACGGGGGCCAAGCCTCCCACGCGACTCGGGATCGGGCGTCGTCGTCCGCGGCGCCGGCCCCTCGCTTCACGGAATCCGGGGAGGTAAAGTTTTTGAATGTGCGATGTTCGGTGTGGGAGTTATAGCCCCACACGCGTTTTCTTTGCTTTTTGTGGTTTTGGCGCCCCCTATGGATGACATTCGCAAAACTGTGTTATATAGAAAGATGCGGCTCAATGTACCGAACAAGAGGATGTCAAGTTTTTCAATGTGCGATGTTCGGTTGGGGAGTTATGAGCAAAATGAAATTGTGAACCTCTCCATTGTAAAGACACTTTTTTGAATTTTCCCATTTTCCCACCGAAAGACTTAGGAAATGGCGAAAAGAGGCAAAAAAATTGAAAAACCTTTTTTTTAATAAGTCCGGCATACATAGGAATTTCTTGGCCATATTTTTTTTATAGACTCAGGTATGCCCCATGATAGTCTCCCTTGAGTTTTAAGAAAATCCCTTTTTTTTTTTTTTCAAGGAATTTTGACGAATCTTTAAAGCGCTACCGTTTGGTCTTCCGATGGTCGTAGAAAAATTATTTGACCAACTTTTGCTCGTGGAGTCAGTAGAGCATAATGCTTTTGGTTTCGTCCAAATCGGAAGAAAACTGTAGGAGGAGTATGTTTTGGTGACTGACACAGTTTTTGCGATGTAGCGAAAAATGTATATATACGCAAATGGGCGTGGCCTATCTCAAAAGATGCAGCTGACTTGTGGGCATCTGTGGATATAAAGTTTTTGACTGTCGGACTTTCGGTGCGGAAGTTATAGCCCAAAAACGCCTTTTCCTTTGTTGTAGCGCCACCTAGTGGCCGGGATGTCTGAATTTTTTTGTCTGCGTACCAGGCATGACCTGGACAAGCCCTGCAAGTGGCATGTCCCAGCCCTTTACGGTTTGGGCTGCAGCACCAGTTCTAGACGACGCCAAACAATAATAATAAGCGGAATAAAAGGCCCAACAAAAACAATAGGGTTCCCAGCCCTACTCGGGCTTGGCCCCCTAATAACTAGAACTGCAAGCAGTTGTAAACGGGGGCCAAGCCTCCCACGCGACTCGGGATCGGGCGTCGTCGTCCGCGGCGCCGGCCCCTCGCTTCACGGAATCCGGGGATGTAAAGTTTTTGAATGTGCGATGTTCGGTGTGGGAGTTATAGGCCCAAACACGTTTTCTTTGCTTTTTGTGGTTTTGGCGCCCCCTATGGATGACATTCGCAAAACTGCGTTAGATGGGAAGATGCAGCTCAATGTACCAAACAAGTGGATGTCAAGTTTTTGAATGTGCGATGTTTGGTGGTGGAGTTATGAGCAAAATGAAATTGTCAACCTCTCCACTTATTTGAATTTTCCCCGCCAAATAGTTCAAAACAGGAAGTGAAAGTGCAAAACTAATTTGTTTAATAAGTCCGGCATACATAGGAATTCTTGGCCATATTTTTCGTATAGACTCAGGTATGCCCCATGATAGTCTCCCTTGAGTTTCAAGAAAATCCCTTTATTTTTATTTTTTTAAGGGATATGCGCGAATGTTTGAAGCGCTACCGTTTGGTCTTCCGATGGTCGTAGAAAAATTATTTATGCTATTTTTGCTCGTGGGAGTCGGTAGAGCATAATGATTTTGGTTTCGTCCAAATCGGGCGTAAACTGTAGGAGGAGTATGTTTTGGTGACTG